>JALRMI010000010.1:0-187115 GCA_026120165.1 Leptosphaerulina australis
GGTTGGGCTGTTTAATTCGAATTGTAAGTGTGCCCGCAGCTGTTAACCCTTGACCCCCAGCACGGCCATACCGACCCCGCCAATTCATCCTTTGGCGTACCTTATAAAAAAAATAAGCACATGGCTATCCCCCCCCCCCCCCCCCCACTCCCTTTCGAGTTGGCAACACGGATCTGTTGGTTGGCCGTTGTGGGTCAGCACAATGAAGGTTTGCATGCTTGCTCGCATACAGCTACCACAATGTTGAGTGGTAAGTACAGCACTAACGATCGCCAGCCCTTCACTCCTCTGGGCTGCCACAATCTTCACGTCCCGCGCCTTCATCTCAACACACATCCTACCAGAGGTCGAGACCATCCCCATCCTATTTCCAGTCGTCGACCTCCTTAATCACTCCGTCAATGCCAAGGTAGAATGGGACTTCAAACCCCACCAGTCCTTTACTCTTCGTTGCCTCGAATCCTCTTCCTTTAGCGCAGGCGAAGAGATCTTCAACAACTATGCCCCCAAACAGAACGACGAACTGCTCCTCGGATACGGCTTCTGCCTACAGGACAATCCGATTGAGCAGTTCGCATTGAAACTCGCCTTTCCACCTCAACTCTTGCAGTATGCCACCCAACTGGGACTGATGAAGCCGGAAAGCGTGCCTTTCGGCATGGACAAAACGTTTCTGGAAACGGATCCAAACAAAGAGCAACACTTTCTTCGCGCCAAAGGCCATCCATTTGGACGATATGAAAACCATGTTCCATTTTTCCGTGGCGTACCACCATACATTGTGCATTTCTTCTTCATCCAGACGCTTCTCTCGCTCGAGACGAACATACAGGATATCGACATCGATCGCCCTGGTGAAAGAATCACGCTCCAGGTCCTCACTCTACTCCACCAGGCTCTTACACAACGCTGTTCCACCCTGCCACTCGATTTGGCCTTGCAGCCGCAGAACGAGAAACAGCATTTTGCGAAAGCTTACAGAGATGGACAAGCACGCATTATCCATGCCGTGTGCCTCGAGCTGCAGTCCGCCATTGATGCGCTACGAATACCTTCCAACACAGTACTACCCCGGCGTTCAGCCCTGCTGTCGCTGTCTAATGGTCTTGCAGCGCTGCGCACTGAATATCCCGACGCGGCTTCCAAGTTCGAATCAGGGATGAAGAAGCACGGTTTGCAAAGTCCAGGAGACGAGAGACTGATATGGACAATCCTTCTTATCACCTATGCGTCCCTAATCCTGACTAATACGGACAATGCCAGTGGTGTGAACTCCACGCTGCTGCAGAGTCTGACAGATAGACATCCGCTACCAAGGCTTGAGGAAGGGATCGAGGATGCGGAGACGTACGCCTTCCTTGACGAACATCTCGATGATTTTGTGAGCTTGGAGGGACAGGGAGAGGACTTGGGGGCTAGTGACGTGCTTGATGATCTAGGTCCCACTTTTGTTCGGGGCAAGGAGGGTGAGGAGAACTTCATTGATGGACCGACAGAGAATTTGGGCGTCAGATTGCTGATGTGGGGCATGAGCGTTGCCGCTGCTGAGGTACTGCCAATCGTTGGGGACGGAGGGGCGAGGATGTGCTTGTTCGTTCGATTGGAAAGGCAAGGCGAGAAGGCATGGATGTACAGCGAGGCCGAATGCACCTGAGAAGGCGGAATTGGACTGGACCCGGAAACTTCAAGGCTGCGAGGACATACGTATCTTCCGGCCCTCCTCGCATCGTAAGCCACAAACAAGTTGGCACAATAAAGACAAAATTCTGGCAGTAAACAAAAGGCGCGAGACCTGTGACCCTTCCATTTACCTGTGCATTCGTTCTCGATGCCCAAGCCCTGGACCATCAATGCAATCGACTCAAATTCCCCATCGCTACTCTACCTCTCTTCCGCAATGCATTCTTCTACCTCGATCCGCCAACAACATTCCAGCCAGCAAGTTGGCGTCGCTTCCGCAACCGCCCATCTGCCGAACCCGAACCTCATCTGGATCCCTTTCACGCAAGCCAAAGAGCGGATACGGTGACTCGCAATGCAGCCAAGTCTATGAAAGTCTCTAAACTACCTATCGGTCGAAACCAGATGTAATGCGAAGATAGTCCAGTGCGATGCACCTTGTGCAAGTCACGGGCCGTGTCCCTGGTGGAAGGACGCTACTGTCGATGGGAGCGTTGCTCCTGTGAATATGGGGCGGATTGAGTTGATATGCCAGCCACGGAGGAGTGCTGGGATAGGATGCCAGGTTCGAGGGTGACGGACAGTGGCAATATGTGCGTTTAGTAGGGAACGTGGGATGTTGAATGCGGACGCGAATAGGTTGTTGCTCGAGCTTTCTGGATCTAGGGTGTTTTTGTTTGGCCTGGCGCTTGGTGCGAGGCAAGCGGGAGCATGTGTCTATCAGACAGATGAGCAGGAACTTTGTCAATACTCAGAGTCTCGTACACGGGCGTGCATTTAAACACAGTGTTTTGCGTCAGAGCTTCTCCAAAGATTCAATACCTAGCCTCGAGCACCGAATTGGCCCCCGATCATCTCCCCCAATGTCCTCCTCTGCCTTACCCGCCCGGTCTCCCCAGCAAGTATACCTGTGCTTGCCCCATCTCCTCTCTCACTTTCTAATCTCTGCCTCAAATTGTCAAACCCGCCCTTGTCTTCCTCTTCCTGCCCTACCATCCACCCAGGTACCCTCCATCCATGCGCCCCAGGCAATAAGTCCCTCCTGTACGCGGTGCCTACCGCCCACCCAACTGCCGCAGCGAGCAAAGAGCCGGGGAACTGGGAGAGAGCGAGCTGAAAGGGTGCAAGGTATGATGTCGCCTTGCTCGTAATTGTAATACTGTGGGACCATATACTTGTAGCCTGCTGCGCTGTACTCGTCGTAGAGTTTGTTTGGGAGGGCGAGGAGGGGCTGATGCGGTAACGATATGTGTACGGAATCGCAGCGTAATAGTTTGCGAGAAGCGCGAAGAGAATGCTCGTCGGACCGGAGGGGAGATAATTTACGTATCCGTATGTGAAGGGGCGGAGAAAGAAGATTAGGAGGAGTGGAGGGAGAAGGACTGTGTAGGGGAGGGTTACAATGAGAAAAGACTGTGCATATGTTAGCATTTGCTGCCCTCAATTCGTAGCTACATGGGCTGCGAAAAGAGTAAGCGTACGAGGAACTTTCTACTGCCCCACAACCGCTCTACCACCCTTAGTTGGTAAAAGGCCAGCACGCCGAACAGCACTTCTGTGCTATTTGTGAATACCCAGCTCCATGTCAGACAGCGCCACAGCTGGCCGTAACCCCAGATATGAGGTACAACTGCAATCGGTAGATAATAGCGGGTGTCAGTGATGGTAGCGACAAGAGCGCCGATGACGGTCGAGAAGACAAGGAATTGAGAAACAGGCGCGTTGGTGAAACCTGATGATATCATCATTCAGTTTTGTAAGCGTAGAAGTTGAAAGTATGAACTGCGTTACTACTCTTGCATAGCGCGGTTGAGGTATTGCACAGAATAGGATACCAGACTGGTTGGAAGGAAGCGATGATGACGGAATCGTGGTTTGGATGGAGCGGATTGCGGAGTAAACGTGGCACCTCCGAGATGATCACGTGCGGGAACTTTCATCAGCGAGGCATATCAACGTATTCTCGACTAGTCTAACGATGTGTTCTGCATGCCAGCAGTTTTCCAAAAGTGTAACGGCAGCGTGTGAAAGTTGAAATGTCACCCAGCCCAAGTAATGTACCCGTTCGTGAGTTCATGCGGAACAGCCCAAAAGAAACGCCACACTAAACCCAACCATCAGACAAAGGGAAACATGATGCGTGCAATCATTACATCTGCTCGAACAGAACGTTTTCACCGCCTCCTTAGATTCCCTTTGAGCTTCATTATGGCCTTTTGCATGAATTGTTCTTCGTTCTCACTTTGATAGAAGAGAGAGTCTTGCTCCGCCTTTTCCGTCGCTGGCGTCGCGGGACTTGTTTTGATGCCGTCTGCTCTCAGGTCATCTACATCACCGGCGAAGGTTCTTGATTCCGAACCTCCGTCGTCGGAGGAGAAGTCGTCCCTTAGTGTCCTCGTTGTCGTTCTCGTCTTCAGCGGTCTCACGTTCTCTGTGTCCTTCCACCAACGCTCTCTGTCTGGACAATCTATTCGAGGAGATGTTAGTAAGGATATCATTGAAGAACAAGGATTTGCCGAGATTCGTGTGGTCAGTACTTGCTCTTGCTCTTGCTCTTGCTCTTGCTCTTGTTCATCTGACCCCACGAGAGTACCAGTCGTTGTGTTTGATTCGAATGTACCATCCGATGGTTGGGCTCGCAGGCGGTTATCGCTGGTGGTGTGTGCGTGCCGACTGCTCATACGTGGTGGTGGTGCTGGCGAAGGTTCCGCGATTGAATGTGTGCGGGTCTGGGGCTTTGAGCCCTTGCTTGAGGGTGTATGGCTTGACAGAGGTCGCGAAGTGCTCGAGCGCTGCATCTGATCGGATCTGTAGAGGCTGCGGAGCCCAGAAGCATGCTGTGTTTGTACCGGGTCAACTGTAGCAGGCCTATGCAGCTGCTCACCTATCGCAGCGATGCGTTGATTGACATTCGGCTCGTGGCGGTACCTTCGCTCTCGGAAGCTCTCGTCAAAGAATTGGGGGGTGGTCTGCGCAAACTCCTCTGGTATTTGCGGGACTTCAGGAGCATGTACAGTGAACATCACGCTTGTTGCCCTCAAAGAAGCGTCAGACATTCTCTTCGAAAGATTGCGTGCTGAGCGTGTACGTTCTTTGCTCAACTCGATAAACCGCTTCGACCGAACCGACGTTCCTGACTGGATAGACAAAGCGTCTTTGTCAAGATCTGCGCGAGGCGTGACCGGCTGGCTATAGTAGTCCGAGTCATCGTAGCTGGTCGCGGGGCGTGCTTCATCAATGCTGTAAACACGTTGAGGATACGGTGCGCTGCCGTCAACCTGTCTGGATTCTATTGCAGCGACTCTCGCTTTGAGATCATCGACTTCCTCCTTGAGATGCAGCTTCTCGTTCTCCAAGTTGGTTATCATTTCTACTGCTTCTTCGAAGGCGCCTTGTTGATCTTGCATGCTCGCAACAGCCTCGTTGTTGACTTTGGTTAGATTTAGCATCTCTTCTTTCAGCGCTGCGTTTGCCTCTTCCACTGCTTTTCTCTCGAACCACAATTTATCAACTTCGTGGCCTAGCTCGTCGAGCTGATCTTCATAGTCTTGTAGACCATCCAGCTTCTCGTTTAGTCTTCTGTTCTCTACACGCAGTTCTTCGTTCTCTTCCTGCAGCAGCTTAAGCTGTTCCGCCTCTTCTTTAGCCTGCAACCACTTGGCCTGCAGCTCATGGTTGTTCTTTTTCAACAACTCCACCCGGATATTCTGCTTGATCAACTCGTCTCTCAGCTTCTCCACCTCAGCACTCAACTCCAGATTTGTCTTACCACGCGGTAGCGTGTCATCTTTTTCATTAGGCCGCCGCCTGCGGATTGGCGATTCTGGTGTCATCAATTCTTCTGGGAGATCAAACTCGTCAAAGGCGTCTGGCGACGTAATTGGGGTATGCATTGCCGAGGGTGTCGGCGCTGCCGGACGCGGAGGAAGAATATCGATGGATGGAGGTGTAGATGCCATCTGGACAGGAGTATTCTGGGCTCGCCGTGCCTGGAGCGCATGGCGCAGGTATTCTGACTTGGGTACGCTCATCGAGGTTGCTGGCCGGCTGAAACCAGGTCTGGGCTCGGGCGTGGAAGGTCTGAAGGTGTGGTCGAGCGAGGACCCTCGCGAAGAAGGCGGGGTCGCCATGGTCATAATATTGATCGTAATGATAGTCGTTAATGTCGGTACAGTCCAATAGAAATTGGCTAGTACCGTGTGGGGTGTGGGTCGTGCGCAAAGAACGACTATATGTGGGTTCGCGCCTAAAGAGCGAACCACTCTTTTGTTTCGCACAGTGTGAAAGGACCCTGGACCCCAGATCTAAAACTCCACAATGTATCACTCCCCCTCTTTTCGCCGCCAATCCAGTCACAAGGCTGTTGGAAAATCTCGTGGAGCGCAAAAGTCCAGCGCAATGTCATCTAACGGGGTGGGCGTACTGCGTAACGTGGATTGGGGCGGTGGCAGTGTTTGGTGGGTGTCTCGATGATCGTCAAGGTGAATCAATAGTCGTTGCACGCAAATATGCGTGGGAAGTCACTCGAGAGAGGGTCGGCCTTCAGTGCCATGTCTCTATTATCGCGTATCGAACATGCGCTGAAGGCAGGATTTGGTTCGCTGGGGCTAACGAAGCTGGGAATAGGTGGTGAATTCCACGTCACTGGAGGAGCAATGGAATGCAGCACCTGACCGTTGCGGGCAGAGCTACAGTGACTGTTGCCGTTTTTACGCGGAGAAACAATCATCCTAAATATGAACACGCAGCGTGTGGGGGGGGGGGGGGGGGGTAGAGGACGGGTACAAGGAAAAGAACAATGTGCGTCGGGCAGCAGCTGCATGTTGATTGTGGAGTGTGCCTGCAAATGTCGGTTGCTCGCTCTCTTATGACCCACACATTGCTAGACGGCGAAGGCGTGTCCCGGCATAACGGCTTACGTTTCCCCGGCTTCTCTTACTGGCTGGGGAAGGTGCTAGCTGCGGATCAGTGCATTAGGTCGTCAGCCCCAATGTGCTGTCCCGGAATCTATGCAGGACCGCCCTGCATCATCGATAATTCATCACTACTCCAGAAGCAAATGTGATCAAGCCACTCGCGCTTAGAGCATTCATTTGCTATTGCGAAACAGCAGTGAGCTGTGTCAGAGCTGTGAGAGTGGCATGAGACACGCTCTTTAACAAGCACCACAAAACCGCATGCTACCGCCGTAGCGCCGTGCCATATGCAGGAGAAGTTTGAGGGTGGCGATGGCTCAACCCTTGGGGTTTGCTTTTATAGTGGGTCTTCACATAAAGATGCCATATTTGTTGTTCTATAGATTAACAGCAGATCAATGATCTGCCGCCAAAGATGCTAAAAATCAGTTCATCGACCGGCCTGCTCCCTAATCAAGCGCACCATCGTGCAGAGGGTGGTCCTTGCTACGTTCGCTCAGAAAACAGGCCAATTGATGATTTGATTGTTGACATGTGTCTATCATATAAACGTGCAGGTGTCGATAGGGGCTATCAACTACCCCTAATCGAGGGGACTGGTGTGTCACACCGCACGTTCTCCTTATGGCTGCCAGACGGTACTTCGATTGACCCTGCTTTTGCCATATTGCACGTTCTTTTTGCAGTATTGCACGTTATTTTTGCAGTTGCCGAGCGGTATTCCCACCGACTCTACTTCTGTCAAATCTCCACATTGCTATTTATGCAGAGTGGCGGAAAAGACGCGAGAGCCACTGATGCCTATACACATTGCTATTTTCAAAGCTCGCTTTCGGCTCGAAGTAAGGTTGCTGTGGCTGATCCTATGGCCTTCAGCCCCCCTTGAATACGCTCTGTAAATGCCCTGGCCGCAGTCCACTACCCGCCAGTGTGCAGTTGAGGATATAATGCGCAACGTTAACCCCCATAACACCTCATCCCTTGTCCAGAAGCTGACAAAAGCTGACAATAGAGCAAGTATTTGAAAAGCTAGTATGAGCCAGCAAGGATCGAACCATAGTCCTAACTACAGCAGGCCAAACTCCAAGTTCCAAGCTTAATACTAAACAGGCGCTGCAAGCATTTGCCCAAGCATTTCGAATATTGGCATGTCATAGCGCTTAGAGATCTTGGAAGGGGTTCTTGGAATGAGTGCTAGGCAAAGAGGTGAATATTATCATTTAAAGTGTACTATAGAGTCAGGACTTTGCCTGCTTTGTGTGGTTGTACAGTTCGGCAAAGGTCATAAACCAGTCCCTAATCCATCTTGATAGCAACGCCAGCTCGTCTCAACCTATCCTCCCACTCGAGCCTCAGCGCCTCCATTTCTTTCCAGCACCTCCTTCCCGTCTCCACAAACCTCTCCCTTTCTTCCTTTGTAAGATCCTTGGCAAAAGGATCCCTCCCTTTCCTCTTGTACTCTCCCACCTTGCCCCCCCAACCCCATCCAAACACTTCTGTTCTTTCCACACGCTCCTGGCCACAAAAGTCGGTTGCGCTGCCCCATTTGCCCACGCCTTCCTTTTCTTCCATATTGTCTAACACACTCTGCTTGGCTAGGGCGAGCCAGACCATAGCGACAGCGCCTTTCTCGACAGTGATGGGATGCCATTGGCTGCCGAGCCAGCGAGCGATGTAGAAAGCAGCGACCATAGCGTACTCGAGAATGAAAGGAAGGGCGAAGATGGCGGTTGCAGTGATGCCAGGGTGGGCTACATAGATGAGAGGTTTCGTGCTATTGGGAGGTAGTGTGGAATGACCAAAGTATTGATCTACAGCGTCGGATGTAGCTGGCATTCTAGATGTAATGCCCATGACATCTGTCAACCGCTTCGATGATTCATATGCTGCTTCTTCAGAACTGATGCCTTGGAGGTCATTGATACTCAAGGTGTGCGCATATGCCTCCAAACTGCTCGTCCAAATCAGCCTTCCTCTTGTACCCTCGCTCTTGGAATGCCTTGCAAGTAGTGGCGCGAGGTAGTGGCCTAGGAGATAGTGGCCGAAGAAGTTGGCGCAGAAGACCTCGCCAAGGGGCGGCTCCTCAACCTGTGGTTCTCCATCTTCCCGAGGTATCTGCGGTCTAGCGACCCAATGCTTGCCAGATATCTTAAAAGTAGGCCAAGTAACAGCCGTTTTCCACCGTGTGAGGATGCTCCAGATAGCCAGAGGCCAGTTTATACCAGTCCAACCGCCAATACCTGCGTTGCAGATGACAACATCAAGCTTCGGAGTTGTCCTGCGCAGATGCTCGCTAAGCCTCTGCACCGAGACAAGGCTCAGGAGATCAAGTCGCTCCTGCCTAAAATGTATGCGCCCCTGAAGCAACTGAGTGACGCCTGGTAGTGTCCGTTCAAGCTGGCGGCATAACTTGCGCAGGTGCGCCTCGAGTATTTCTATTGTGGCGTCACCTTTCCTCCTGTCTCGAGTTGTGATGATAAGGACAAGAGATTCGTTTTGGGGGCGTGTTTGGAGAAATTCATCGATTATTCGTGTGCTAATGCCAAGCCCCAGGCCACTACAAGAATATCAATTGATCGTGAATGCAAAGCTTGAGTACAGCCTACCTATTGGCACCGGTAATGAGGACATAAAAGCCATTCTTGGGTTGTGGTACGTCTTCGAAATATGACATTGATGTCTGAATTAGAGTGATGCGGGTCGATGCGGAGCGCCGCGATTCCTGTTCCTATTTTCGCTTATGTTTTTGACAAAAAACAGCCAATAAAAAAATCTTTTAAAGGAATATTGTTATTGGCCCAATAGCAAAACTAGGTGCATGTGCAGTTGACGCAAGCCGAGAAAAGGACAAACCCTATTCCTGCGCAACCTCACACCGTCGATACAGTTTTGACATGTACTCGTCTCGTGGCATTGCCAATGCCTGCTGCAATGTATCGTGCAAATGCCGTGCCGGAATGGAGCTTTTCCAAGAATGTACGCGTTTCGGCTTGCTATGGCCCAGTAAAAGCATCTGCTGCACTTGTGCTCATATTCGATGGTGCATTCATGCATTCGGCACTCGAGTGTTCCGCCTAAAACCGCAGCCTCTAAGGGGGGCGGCCTTTGTCTCCTTTCAGACCGAGGCTGTGCGCCGAACGGTGTTGGAGCGCATGCCAGGCACTTACTGACCTTAGGAAGAAATGCGATGAGCGCTCTCTATTAACGGTGCTTTCACCGATTGTGTAATTTTCGCACCCACTATCACTGTCTATCCGGGCCGTGGGCCATGAGACTACTCACTTTGATCGCCCGCTCATTGCGCATTGACTTTCCAAGGCATCCTCGTCGATATCTATCCGTAAGGTTCTACATCATGAGCAAGACTCGTAAATTGTCAGGCGGACGAATCTGGTCGACCCCCGAGCACTAGGCTGAGACGTTACGCTTGCGGGGGAAACGGATGCTGGTCAATATATACCGTAGAAGGACCGTCGCGGCTCAGGCATATCGTCGGTCTAATGGGAGCGAAGTGCACACAACAAGAGCTAGTGTTGACCAGGTAAATGAATTGAAGGCCTACAAAGAGAACACGTCTACGGGAGTATCTGGCGAAGTAAATGCAGTAACCACCCCGATGTAACATGCGAGATCGTGTACATGAACCATGTTGAGTATGCATCTAAGAAACCCCACTTGATAAGCTTCCGATGTTGCTGTGCACTGAGCGTGCGTATGCACGTCACGCGTGTCTAAGTTCGGTGCGTGTTTCATGCTAACAACTAAGCTCGTTTTGTGTCGATCGTTGTGAAAAGGTGCAGCATGTGAACGGAGTTCGCTCCGTCTGCTGACAACGGTTGAGTGTAGTATGAGGCGGGCGACTATGCAACTTTGTTAGCTGAACACCACCTGAACCGAAGCAGGGTAGGTTTGTCTAGACAATAAGCTCACGTCGTGAGTTTAGCGTAAAAATTTCTATAGACTTGATCTTAGCAATGTCAATAAAAGTTTGTGGCAGAGGGAAGCGCTGGGCATGAACCGCGCCCACATCTGCTCGGCCCTTAGTTAATATGGCAAAGGCATAACACCTGGCCTTGGTTATGACCGGCAGTCAAAGGAAACTGGATGCCTCGTTTGATCTTCGCTCTGAACTTCAAGAAACAGGGGAGATGATGTGATGCAGGGCAGCCGAGCAGGTTTCTGGTTACAAAGGTACGAATATAGAAGGGTTGAATCAATAGGGCCGACTATCTGCGTCCTGCGAGCGAAACGGGGCTTTCTGTCAGAGCTCGGCCCGCTCCCGCGAGCCAAAATGTCGGTTCCTGAGGCATAAACCAGATATGTTGCGGTGCCTGATCGCTTGTTTCAGCAGCATTAATCGCAGCCTTGGTTGTGCGCGTAACCGCGGGCATCGTTGGGAGAACCGGTAGTTGCGGCTTACAAACCAACGTAAATGCCTCCTACTGGCAATCTTTGCGTTGCTTCATCGACTCGTGAGGTGGCTGTGTACATGTACCGACTTGTGGTGGCGATCCTAGTTGCGGAAGCAAGGAAAGCATCATCTAGTGTAATCAATGTGACTTTTGCGTCGGCCTCGGTCAGGCTGACGATTGGTTCGCAACATATTCCTCTGAGGCTGTGATGACGACCTGCTGGGGCTGATCCTTTATGATATCCAGACATGCCGAATGACCACTTACCAGAATCCAGACTCATCGGACAGCCATTTGCTATACCAGTTGTACTACTAAATCCATGATTTGTAATGCTGCGGAACGAATGTAGTTAAGCCAGCGATATTTGGTAAAGCTGCGAACTGACGACGCCATGCACCATCGCCTCGTACCTCGCTGTGCAGAGTCATTGCCAGTGCGGGGTCTTCATTCCACCTGAAAATTGAGTTGGATATTGGACCTTCTACCGTCTAAGGGATGGAGGGTACTCGACTTGGTCCTTGCCGAGTAACGCGTGCATGTTCTTGTTTCTTACACCACCGTCGTGAACTTGCTCCGCACGGTATCTTGGATATTAATGGGACTAAACTAAAATAACCCTAGCATGGTCAAGATGCGAGTGGGCAGACACTGAACTTGAAACATATTCCAAAACTCTTTTCGTCTTTGTAAAAATGAAGCATCAGAATCGGTATGATGTTACCGAGAACATCAGCTGCTTGAGGTGCCGCGAAGCCATATGGAACCACAGTCCCGGAGGATAGTACGATTTTGGAGCGGTCAGATTGATCTTTGCGCCATGTAAAGCCTGCGATTGACGCCCAAGTCTTTGCAGGATCGACTCGGTATTCGTGGCTACATTTCCTTCCACCCGCAATGGATTCTCGATGAGTTGGCCCACCAGACGGTTGGGTGCGGAATAGAGCTCAGATCGGACCACTTTTTTGCGCATGGGTGAGATGCATATCTCCTCCGCGGACCTTTGTAATTGCGCGTCCAGTGAAGGATGGTGGCATGATGTTCTTGCAGGCAACTTTGCAAGGCCCTTTCGACATGGCAAGCCCAATGTAATCTCTGCATGCCCAACCGGATATTCGGTGGACAAACTGCAGCAAAGCTGATGAGAGGCAGGCATAAGCCACAGCTTCGCCTTGAAACCGGGGACTACACTTCATCCCTGGGACATCATCACTGTACGATAAGGAGCCACAAGCACTATGACAACATTAGTTGGCCCGGTTGCTCGCTCCGGTCCGTATTGAATCCCATGGGATCTACCAGCTAGGATCTAGGCCACTGCATTAAATCCGTACGCATCTAAAACCACCCATCACTCCATGCCAAGGCACTGATGCCGCTAATCACGGTTGTTTCTTAACAGCGACCAATATGGAATTTTGGTGGGTGCGTGTGTACGGCGATCCAGGTTTTCAAACGGAGGGTATGTGTTCGTAAGAAAGAACAGCAATCCAATGTTGAACTTTCGTAAAGATAAGTTTCGAGTGGTATGTGCATGAGTCATGCTAACAGAGCAATTGACCAGAAGACTATACCAAAGCAGCCCTTACGCTATCGTTCTCATGGATTTGACAATCAGACCTGCGGCTTCAGTTGCACAATACATACCCCTCCATCTTCACCAGGTTGTATCACCCAGGTACGGCATACAAACGATGAGAGCTGACAGAGCCACGGTTTGAGGCTGACATGTGCTTTATTGTACGATTGAATTATGGGTGGCTTACGAGTTCTCACCAGACGAGACAGTTGAACCATCCAGTCGATGTCAAGATTGAATCGCTCATGTCGACTTATGAACGATTTTTCGCGCTGATGCGTGTCGAAGTCTAAAGGTAGGGGCCATCGATTATATCAGCTTGTATGTATCCTGGTAGCAGTGGTCGGTGACCCGATGGAAAAGCTAGCCCTGAGCGCACAAACAGTAAACGTGATGTAAGATGTAATATGAATGTGCTTTCAGATATCGGTATGCACTCCGCACAATTAAAACACAGTGGCAGTAGCAGCGGTGGGCGCGTGTGTAACGATCGGAGCTACGTCCGACGGGCATTGCCTTCGTACTATGCCAGCGTGCGACTGGTTTGCGGCAAGTTTTGGTGAAACAACGATTTAATGTCCAGGTGGGTTTGTTACGCCAAGCATTGCGCATTTCATTTATTGTTGCCGCTGTGATAGTACATCGTTTAGAGTTGGAACAGGAAGAACACATTGGTAGTTTTTGAAGCGTTCTGTCCAAAGAAACATTGTACATTGGATTGGATATAAAATCCTCGTCAGAATCTGCGACCACCCAGTATATCAAAAAAAATCAAGCAAAAAATTTACAAGTCGTACATGAACCAAAAGATTGAAGTCATGGCAATCTCGAAAATGGGTATTCTGCAGCTTTCCGCTGTGCCGTATGCGCCTTGCTTGATGTACAACCAGGCCATTAAAAGGAAATGAAGAAGTCCAGCTAGCGATAATATGGCTTGGCCGTAAAGCTTTTGCAATCACCTACGGGTCGTATTAGGGCGAGAGAGTGGCATACGGTGAACAGATCAACCAACCACAGTCTTCATCCAATCGGTATTCTCTAAGCTTTCGTCAGCATCGTCTCATTTATGTTCCAAGAATCCTACATTGCAACTACATTCGCAGGGCATCTCTTATGCGTCTCCTGGTATTTTGTGCACCAGGCTCGAACTACGTATCGTAGATGGCTGCACTTATACTGAACTTGGGTGTAGTCGCACATGGAGAAGATGTTGCTGCTATGAGATTGGTGAAGATGCCTAATGATAGGGATGTGTAAGATGGATCAACGAAGGCTAGAGTAAATTGATTTTGTCAAAGATGACATAGGGATATCGTCGGTCAACGATTGTGCGTCGCTCAGCCTACTATGTATGCAGAGCAGCAGTTGGAGGTCAGTGCAAACCAGGTACCTGAAGCAGAATGCAAACCAAGGCTGCATAAACGGGTTTTAGCCCAGGTGACATGTATCTAGGACGCCACTGTTTGCTTAGCTGGGCAACTGAGTATGGTCGAGCACTTGCTTCTAAGGTTTGGGCTAGCTGGAAGTCCATCCACTTCCGAAGAACAACGTGCGGTTGTAGTGGCATGCCCCGGCAGCCTGCAGGGAGTATTGACTACAGAGGTTGTGCGTAAGAAAAACACTGTAGCGAAGGAACTATTGCCGGGGACCTGAGAGGGAGGAACAGCTGGAAATGGATATGGTGTCATCTCGCAGTTGTGCCGTTAATTGGCACTAGGGGAAGTGTACCAGACTTAATGAGTCGCTTGATCTGCGCAACGGGCCCACGTTGAGGATGGGCGCGCCGTTGAAACCGATGCCCAAGCTTCTTTAACGCTGTTCCCTTTCTTCATGCTTGGCATCTGCGAATCCGCCTTACATTATGCGCCTTGATGCCGTCGCTTATGGAGCATCCTTTGCCAGTGCAAACATGGTCTGAAGACGGTAAAACCGGAAAGGCGACAACCTATCTGGGCGACCTGCATCTTCCCGTCCGGAAGGGAGTTTTGCGAAAACACCCGCAACAAAGTGAGCGCTCCACAGAACTGCCGCACCAGCCAAACAAGGAGCTCAGTTGGGCAACTTGCGTCATGTCTTGAGGTTGGCTGTCAGATGAGTAGTTATGACATACCCGCGACTATCGTAATTTTGTCGTCGCAGCTGCCACTAATGTTTGGCATTGTCTCTGGCTTCTCTAATGAGGAACAGGGCCGTTAATCAGTTGTGAAAGTTTTGAATTTCGAGACATCGACGAAATAGAAGGCACCTGAAAAGATCTTCGATGTTATCGTGGATTCCTGTACTGCGGAGGAGCTGATTTGGTACCTCTGAGTTGGTTTATGCGGAGATAGCTGTCCGTTAAGGTTAGATGCTGTACCTCTTCAATGCTTGTGTGATATTCGTCGAAAGGATCAAATGAAGGGGAGTAACTGTCGATCATAGATCCATGCAACATGGCAATGAAATCTCCGATCATTCAACGCCCTGTTACTTTACAGTAATAATTTCCGACCGTTACGGAGACAGAGAGTGCAACAGTACTCACCTCAGTGAACAAGGAAATGCGAGGAGTCGCGGAGGACAGAGTGCACACAGTGTCCTCTCTGCGGCACGCCCGCCTGAATAGACAAGTGCAATATCATCTGTATACCCCAGAAGGCTGACAGGCAATCATAGTACTGTAGCCAATACCGATGGAAGTTGGCATTAGAGTTGCTGCCGCTTTTACGATGTCTTTCTGAGATGGATAAATTTTTTGTTACGGACCGTGCGGTATGAGGCTGCTATCATGTGGTTATGATTGGCCAATCTACAGTGGTCAATCTGTAGTTATCAGAATGTATATCTCCGGTATCAAAAGTACGAAGGAGTAAGCACGTGGCTACCAAGACTTGCTTTTTCAAAGAGCCCTTCCCCTGGTCTCATCTCCTCTCCATTTCCTTCTTCTGCTACTCTCCTGCCCTTCTTGATTTAACCTCTGACAGCATTGATCAAGCCGAGGATTTCAGAATGCATATGAAAACCCAACGTGTCTGACGCCTACAAACCTGTCAAGAGGCGTTCCGGAGTATCCACCTACTGGCAGGCCCTCAAGTTACGCTACACCAATGTCACCCAGCGCCAGCTAGCAGAGAAAGAAGCTTTTGGGTACAACGAAGTATGAGTTAATTTGCTTGAGGGAACGTGGTAACTGGTCCCACACGGCATCAGCGGGAAGGGATTAAATCTGCTTTACGGGCTCGGTATGAGCAGTCGCGCCTGAAGGAATGAATGAGGATAATGTAGAGTTCCAAGAAGGATGTAACAAGTATTTCCTGTATCTTTGCGTGATAATTTGCTGACTGGATAGTCTGAGTCCAAGACAAATTATCTTGTTGTTTTGCCTTTTTGAGACATTGTTCCCTTTTGGCTGACGCCCTCGGAGCCCTTCGTATATATCATCCCCTTCCTTTTAGTCTATCACTTAGAGATCGATGAGCGGAGTGTCTTCATCATAGTTCAATTCGTCTATACCCCCTGATTCTTGAGATGATTGTACTGCTGGTGTTGCATAGAGTAAGTCGCCGCGGAGTAGATCGCTGCCCAGGGTTTCGGTGTTGGCTCGGGAAGTGTTGCTTGGTGTCGAAAGTCTGGATTCTCGCTTCCAGAAACCAATATCAACCTCATCACTCTCGTTGTTATCAACATTCAGATCAAAGTCTCCCGGTCGCCCACCGTTAGCGATTAGGGCTATGGTCCTGTCGACGCTGATGCTCATTTCGTCGTTGTCGTTCCTCAACATATGGATCACTGCTGGGACGTCTGTAGACCGGACCCATTTTACAGGGTTGTAATCCATTTCATGCAGCATGCGGTGGATCTTGCATTCCTTGACTTTGCCATTCGCGCATAATTCTCTGAGACATACGTGACCTGCAATACATCTGGAGCGACGGCAGCTGCTGCGTTGACTACACGTCACACCTCGGAGGGTGTATTGGACACAGTAAAGTATGTCAGAGTCGATTGTCCGGTGGTCATATTCGCAATGGCTCAAGTTACACTCTCCTTGCAAATGGAAGGCGCTGCATAGCTTTTGGGTTTTGTTGCGAGCACAATACTTCGCCCACTGCATCTTAGTGGGCGGTTGTAGATACGTATCAAGCCTCTTGCCCTGGGAGTTGACTGGTATAAGCCCTGGGCGAGAGTATGTAGGCAACTGGCGCAGTTTATGGGGGACCATTGACCGACCGATGTTCCCTTCGGAGGAAGTTTGGGCTTTTGTACAGTGTTTGTACCAACAGTCTTTCCGCGTGCAACCTCCCTAAAGCTCGTGTTGACAATAAGACACAATAAAACTACATCGCAACATACCTTCTGGTTATAGTATTTACAGATTTCGGGGTTTGATGACTGAGCCACTTCTACGGAAGAACCTGTATTCGCTGGCTTATCGCTATCAGCGGCGGAACGGAAGATGTGCAAGAACTTTATGTAGTTTAGACCTAGGTCTTCTTGTAACACAGAATCATCAGTTCTCTCGCCTTGTACGAAGGTCACTTTGTCGTCGAGAAGTGGGTATGTCTTGAGTATAGCAGTGAAAGCTGGGGCGTAGCGGGTGCAAAGGAAGATATGCTGGCACTGAGGGTTACAAATCTCGACTTTTAAAGATCCTGTATGCTGGTGAGTTATGATCAGGACAAGTTACACTCCAAATGTATGGGTGTGCACCTGTGATCTTGGACCGGACAACATCTTCATCAACGCCATCGACGACCTCGAAAAATGGCTCTTGTCGAACAAAGGCTCCTGTGAAGAATGATGCGCGGACTATCTTCTTTGCAGGCATATATAACCGTGCAATGACTCGGTATGTACCCAAATGGGGCAGGATACCAGAAAGGTATTGATGCACTGCAGCCTTCAACAATTTAGCCGCTTTCGCGCCACCATCAAGGTGGTTTTCCATAAAGTCATGGCCAAACTGATTTACACAGTCAGAAGACTGTACATTGAGACCATGGTATCATACCTTATGACTATGTGCATCGATAAGCAATACGACGTATGAATCGGAGCTAATTTTCGCTCGAAGAGCTGAAGTTTTCAACTCATCACACTCTCTTTGAAGCGCAGTACACTTTGCGAGCAACTCATCACGCTCTCTCTCAATCTCTTGAACTACCTCGCCGCATTTCTCTGCCGCAACCTGTTCATATATTAGTAAGCTGTATTGAAGTCTCCAAACACGTTACTGACCGTCAAAGCGATCAGCGCATCTACGCCTTTGGCACCTGATGTGGCGCTCAGAGGCATGATATACATTCCCCCAATGCCCTCAGTTATGGTCAGTCATGAAGTTGAGTTGGTGAGGTACAGTGTTGATGAGGAACAGTAAAATTGAGGAAAAACAACGAAGAAAGAACGATACCAGCGACAACAAACGAGACCGACCCACCAAAATGGAGTCATCAGCCTTCACCACACAAAAGATACAGTCCATACATACATCTACCGAATATAAATGTATGTCTTCAATAATAGGTCAAACTTAATTATATATTAACGGTACTGGTTCAGATAAGCAAGGCAGAGTGGCTATTGTTACTTCCCAAGTAACTCCCAGTCACCACCGCCACCACCACCACCACTACCAACCACCTTCTCCCAATCATCGTAATCACTAAGATTAATATTTTCCCATTTTGAGTTTACTTCAGCTTGGTTTTCAAAAACCTTGAGGTTCGCAGCCATGATGCGTGTGCTGGAAGTGGTCCTTTCCGCTTTCGCAACCTGCAAGCTGTCATTAGAGCTTGCAACGACTGCGATTGCTTCAATTTCAGCTTCTTGCTCTATTGGTGAGAGTAAAATCGTCATAATCGGCTCCTCAACCTGAATGTTGCCAGTTTTGCATGCATTTGCTCTCACTGATCCACCTACAGACTCCAGCTTCTTGCGGTAACTACCAGTTGCAGTCTCCATAAAACCTATAGCTGCGCTCATGCACGAGGCTGATTTTTTGGCTGTGTATAAACTGCTTGTCCTTCTCGTTGGGGCGAGGGGGGGGGGCCTGTATGCTGAACCGCTCTTACTGCCTCTTTCTTTGGTGCCATCTCTTGTCGTTGCATCCTGCCACATGACAGTGTCTTCCAGACAGCTCGCAAATTCTTCTCAATAACCTCCAATTCTTTAATGACCTGTTCTATACCTGACTGCCATTGCATCTCAGACTTTTTTGCTTCTTCTAGCAGATCCTCGCTCTTGTTTCTCTGTTCAGCCTGCAGCGGCTTTCGAAGACCTGGTTCTAATAGGTATATCCTGTCTTGGTTGTCCAAAGAATATGAAACACGTTGATGCTCAACAAAGTCGATGAAGCGATCGGTATCTGTAACTTTCTTGCCTGGAATGACCTCAGGCGGCCCCCCTTTTGCTTCTGTATTTGCTGATGTAATTGGCCCAGTCAGAGCATTAACGTCTGATGCCGACATCCTCTCATTGTCTAACAAATTGCCCGCGTTATCAAGATGCGAGGGTATATACTCAGATGGCTTCTCCTGACCAACAGCGCAGAGGTCGTAGATGAAGTGCTTGACACACCACTTTCTCTGCCACTTCTTCTCCACACCAGGCTCACTGTATCTCTGCCTTGAATCTTGCAGGATGAAATCTAGCTTCCTTGGCATATCCTGATGGTTTGTGTTCAACCTCTCCTTATCTTTGTACGTGATTGTACGCTTCTGAGAAACATCATCAAAAGCCTTACTGTAGGAAAAGGACAAGAATGGGTTCTTGATCTCCTTTTGCAATTCAATTGTAGGTTCTTCTTTTCCATCCTCGACTTTCATCATCTCCTGCACCATGGAAGGGCAGACACCTGAGGCACTTGAAGCTGAGACACCAGTAGTAGCAGGAGCAGGAGAATCTGGATTCATGACTCTCAAGAATTGAGACGGTGAGCCTGACAGGTCTTGTCCATAATTCGATGGATACTGAGCCGTCATCTCGAACGAGGAAGGAGGAAAGTTCGGTGGTACCATTTTTGGTTGGCACGTGGTATCCAACAAGTTGAATCCAGCAGGTTCGGATAAGTGACAGGTTAGCGGATGAGGCTGATATGAGCGTGGTACTGGAATAAAGGGATCAGATATCGGATGATCAGGAATATTAGTGTAGTAGGCGACGGGTGCGTTTGTTTGGGGAGCTAAGGCTTGCGAAGAATTGACAGTGCTAATGCGGCACGCTGGGGAGGAAACTGGATACATGACCAGAGAATGATGTTGTGTGTAAAGAGAGCTTGAGCAGTTGTGCACCTGCTCGCGGTGGCCTCTCCTGATTGGCGTACAAGTTTCGGGAATGCATGTGTTGGACATACGGGTCTCGTGCTCTCGGGCCTCAATCTCGTAGTTTGCTTTAGATATGAAGAGTTCTATGGTGACGCCTACAGTTGTAAACAAAAGCACCTCAACAGAGAGAAATGTTGAGTCGATGCTTCTGGTTGATGCTACTATAGCTGCAAAGGCAGCTGGGAAGTACAATCTGTGGTGTTTGAGAGAACGAAGTGTCGGAGAAAAGATGCATTCTGTGCGCATATAATACACAATACTTCTACCCGTCTTAGGATGCAGAGGGTTTAGTCTTATATTGAACCTCCACCCATAGCCCTATGGTTTGATAAGGATTTGGCACAAATAGGGTCATCCCCTCAACCACCCAGACTTTGTAATTTCCTTCCTAGGGTTTGATGAGAAAACAGGGAAGGACTGTGAGGAGACGTACAAATAATGGAGTTTAAGAGTTCTTTCATTGAATGTCGCTTTCCATAGGAAAGCCTATGCAATAGCTAAAAGAAATGCCATGCCATCATGAGCAACCATACTTGTGGTTGAAATTGTGCTATACCGGAACGCCAAAAGCAAACACACTATTACAGCCCATTTACGACGTGATCAAAATTTAACCCCCTTCCAACGCCAGCAATATTGTCATATTTACACATGCTCTCTATACAGCCATGATAAATCAATGACTTGGGCCCGCTCGCGGTGTCGGTCTAGGGGAAGGGTTGTATGTCCATGCGCCCTCGCGCACGAGCCTCTCCCTCGCTTCTCTCTCTTTCCTCTTCTCTTCATCCGTGACCTGATCATGAACCCAATATGCTGAACTTGTCCTTTCGCGAAACCTCTTATGCCTTTCCTTGTTGGGGAATACCTGCTCCATGTTGAGCGGTGCAATGGGGCCGAAGATTGCTTCAGGGTCCATCAATTGTTGTGTGGATAGCATCTCACGCAAGTTGGGTGTATTGACCCACGAGGGCTGCTCGAATTCATTGTCTGAGTCCTCATCCTCCGAGTCGGTCATGATCTCGGGAAGTTTGATGTCCTCTCCGTTAGGGTATTGCACAGAGGGCTGTAGAGGTTTGGAAGAGGAGGAGCGTGCGGAGTCAAGACCAGGGATTTTACCTTTTGCGTATTGGGAAGGGTGGCCGGGCGTGATGGGATTCTGTTTGAGTTGAGAAGGACGTTTCGGAGGGCGCTGTATCGTTTCGGCATCGTTCTCAAGGGCTCGCTTAGGAGGTTTGGCCGTGTTAATTGGAGGAACGCGGATCGAGTTTGCATCCTGAACAGTTCTCAAGGTCGTAGGAGGCCTGGCAGCTGGGATATCTGCACGGGGCTGAGGTACTTGCGGCTTCGGCTTCTCGAAACTTGTGTTAGCTTGCGCTTGTGATCGAGGAGCCTTGGGTAGAGGAGCCTTCATTGTGCTCGAGGCCGATTTCGCTGATGGCACAACCTTATTTGCCATAGCCGTGCCAGGCCTTGAAAGAGCTGCTGCCGTCGGTTTCGAAGAGGTAGATTTTCCGAGCGTAGAAGGACCTGACGCTTTTGGTACAACTGCTGTCGGGCGAGCAGCTGGAGGCGGTGCTCGGGCATACTGGTTCTTGATGAAAATCTTCTGTGGCTCCTGTGGCTTCTGAAGCATATCCTTACTGTTTGGTTTAACAAGCTTCTTGGGCGGTCTAACTTTTGTTGTTGGAAAAGTAGGAAGTAAACTCTTTGGCGGCGGAGGTGGTGGCATGTCATCAGCGGAGTCAGTACCCTGATCTTTGGGAGCCGAATTCATTCGGACAGGATCAGATCGAGGCGCTGGTTTAAGTGCAGTATTGACGGAAGGCGCCAGGTTGAGGCTAGTTTGCGATGTAATCTGAGATGGTGTTCGCGCGTTTGCCGCTGCTGTGGTCTTTTTGTGATATGCCGCGGCCTTGGTCTGCTCCTTTTCACGCATTTCTCTCAGCTTATCTTCGCTCTTCTGCTTCTGTAGAATCTCCTTCTCCCGTGCGTCTCGTTCCTTCGCCTTTTCACGCTCAGTTGAACTGCGAGTCTTCCGACTAGCATCCTTCACAGGGCTGCCAGGTACCTCAGCAGATCTGTTCGATTTCGCTGATTTCGTCGACTTTGCAGATTTGATAGAATCCTTGGATGGCGAACGCATGTGTGAGAAGATAGAAATCGGTCTTTCAGCCCTCTTAGGGCTGATTGGTAGATCATCCGACGATGGCGCAGCCTGCAGTTTCGGTCGCATAGGGCTTGACGAGAGAGCGTCGAGCTTGACTTGTGCACTAGCAGTAGTGGAACCGATGAGCTTATCCTTCGCAACGCGAAGAGCTGAGTAGAACTTAGCTTTTGACGCACTGAGAGGACCATCCGCGTATTTCTTACCAGCTGGGGAACCGACTGGAGTGGTCGATTCCGCTGCTGCTGAGAGATCAGGGTTGTTGGTTGAAACCAGCTTGATAGGTGATGGCTTTAATTTATGCGGCGAGGAGTGTGTCGCTACTGTGTCGCTCTTGGAGATTGGAGCTCTTGCAGCATTTGCAGCAGGTGCTGTTGCCTTAGTCGGTGCCGCGATCCAAGAGTCGTCGTCCTCTTCCTCCAGTTCTTGCCTTTCGGGCTCAGCTGTTGGAAGGGTGGGGTACGATGGCTGCGACTGCGATATTTGCACAGGTGGCACGACTTCCTTCGGTTGCGAAGCGATTACAGGGTAGACCGAAGGTCGAGAGGAATGCGACAGGATATTCTGGCTGATCCGTTTCGGTGGTGCGTGTTGCTCAAGCATCTGGAAACGTTCGAACAAGCGTTGTGTGGAAGTTTTGTTGTGACTCTTCGTTGTCTCCGAGTCTTCGCGCTGTAAAATTGGTGGCTCCCCGTCCATATTCATGGTACCATCGTGTTGTATATCTACCGTCTGCAAAATCTGCGAACCACCCAGACTCTTGCCTCCGGTGTGTCTCATCTGGCTTGTTCGTCCCATGCTCTTCTTTGGCAGAATTGGCTCACGTGCTGGCAAGCATGCGAATGTGAGACTGCTCTTCCTAACAAGCGGCTTCACGGGGCTTGAATGCTCTGATGGAGTAGGTTCCTCCTCGTCTTCCATCTCGTCATCAACACCGTGGTGAATTGTTGTATCGTCGTGTTGGATACGTTCTGGGGAAGCTGGCGGAGGGCCGGCGGGCGTGTTAGAGTGATCGATATCTGTAGTGTCGAAAGGCGTCTTAGGCTGGGGTGCGTGAGCCTGTCGGTTTGCGTCATCGAGAGCTTCGTCATATGTTTCGGCATCGATGCCATATGAATCGGATACAACGCGAGCAGGCTTTGAGAGCTGTGAGACATCATACATATCTTCATCTGCTTCGTCATCATCTTGCCCAACGTTGATATCGTGATGGACGACAGTGCCTCTGCTTTCTGTACGCAAATCCTCTTGGAAGTCTTCATCAAGAAGCGCATCGTTGAGTTCTGCTTGTTCACGCAAGTCCTCTCTTGACACATTTTTACTGCCAAATGCGTCATTCGCAGAAACAAACGAGTCTTCAGGCACGTCCTTCTCTTCAATCTCCTCATCATCCAAATCATGCATCGATTGTCTGAAGGACTGTGTTGCTTGTGTAGTTTGTGTGTGCGGTGGTGAAAAGACATCGTCTGCTTGTGAGCTAAAAGCTGTGTTCTGTGTTCCGAACGATATCCACTGGGCTGGGGCTGGCTGCGGTGGCGGCGAGCGCCCATCAGAGAATTCATGGTCAAAACTGTCAACAGGATTCTCCTTGCCATTGCTTGGTGATTCGGAGAAGATCTGGCGCGCTACCGGTGTAGGTGGAGTGGGCGACGCGAGAGGCGCTTCGTTCTCGGCATCTTCGGCGATGTGGAATTTTGATTTGACTGTGCTCCTCTGGGCGATTTCCGGTGAAGTCTGCTCAACAAGTGTTGTGCGCTGTTGAATATCTGCTGCAAAGAGGTTTGCAAGTGGCTGTTAACTGTAAGTGCACTGGAAAGCAATTAGACTTCTGACACGCACCTGGCGAGGCTCGGCAACCGTCCTTTTGCGTGTTGTGTGAGGCGTCTTGCCGCGCAACTTCCCAGGTGTTTTGAAGACGTCTAGGTTGTGTCTGCCACGGCTTTAGTGATAGTTATGCTTGTATATGCAGTGCGTGGCATACTGTCCATCTTTGGCAAAGATGTCTGTCATATGTTCATTGAGCCATTCCAACTCATTGCGCACAGAGAAACCAAAATCTTCCAATTCCTGAGAGACGAGATCGTTTGACTGATGTCGCTCCTCAAGGATCCACTGCGCTGACCCAATGGCGGGCACTTTGCTTCGGGCCGCCGTCATCTCGAGTTAAATAGCTATGTGCGGCGGTAAAGGACGGTGAGCACACTTCGCGAGAGGTCAACTCAAAACAGAAAAGCAGTAGAGTATCAAGACTAGCCCAACATATCGATTTGATGCTGTGTTAGTGAAGAATAACTGCGCCAAAAGTGATGCGCGCGTCGGCCGGGGATCGTAGTGGTGCAGGAGCGATGGTGTTGTTTACATCCACCATCCACGTCTAAACACCGCGCGGACCACCTCTGCCAAGATGCACTAACAAACTACCAACAACGCCAGTCAACTATTTGGTAAACTTCTGCTGTGCTCCTATGATGCATGTGCTTGGTTATTTCCGTTACCACTTTTTGCTCTGTTTATTTACAGTCTTCATACACGCTCTCATTGTAAATGAAGCCTAATGTACCTGGCTAGTGCACAAAGAAAATTACACTAGCAAGCAGAATGATAGACCAGCAACACGTCTTGCGATCGACCGTACTCTGCTTCGTTTTAGCCGGTTGTATACTGGGTTCTATTGCTACTATTGCAATGTGTGCTAGGTATCGTCCTTAGATACAATAGCCCGTAAATTCTGTATAGAGGAGTAGCAAGCAAAGTGGAGAGAAGGCGGGTTCATGTTTGAAGTAAGCTATAAGATTCGTATCCATCATGATATTACAATATTCGCTAGAAACGCAAAAACGCCATGCCCGTGTTCAATGTGCCCTGGTATTTCCGTATCCATCCATCCGCATCTGCGTCTTGCGTGCTGCATGTTATGTTGGTCATCAATATAGAACATATACAAAGCGTAATCCATAGCACATCCCAGTGAACCTCAGTGTCACCAGGCGTTCCGCATCGACCCGTTAAGCACTAAACATCGTTGTAATCAGTTCGAGTGTTCCACGACGAATCAGAGTAGACATTGCAAGTGTTGGTCTCCTAGACCTGGCTCATAGAAGGGCCGCCACGGCGGATTCCACCTCGAAGGTTAGCGCCACTTCCCTTGCCAGCCATGGCAGAGAAGACGAGAGTGGCAACGAATGCTGCCCAGCCGAACCACAGGAAGGCAGTTGCTGTCTGAGCCTGACGGCAATTCTGCTCGAGGCCAGGCGAGCTATTGGTAACACTGTTATGGAGAGTGTAATTCTGGAAAGCTTGTCAGATCGAGCAGAATGAGCCAGCTGTAAGCATGACGTACCCTGTTTGAGCAACTGTGAGCACCGAGGTATGCGGGAAGCGCAACCGCAGCACAGAAAGAAAACAGCACACTCAGTCCATCCAAGACCATATCGACGATGGGAATGGCGAACTTGTCGATGAACGCTGTGGGGAGGAAGTACAGCAACGTAAACAACCACCATACACCAACAAATAATGTGTAGTTGATAATGGAATGTGTGCCGTTAGTGGCGCGTGCAATGTTGTTGCCGGCCATAGCTGTGACAATGACAGCGCAAAGAAGCTGTAATATTGTTAATAGACCTCTTGGTGGTGTGAGAAAGATGTACGTACTTGGAAGGCACGGAGGCCCATACCTAATGCTCGCGACACCATTTTGAGTTATGGGATGGAACTGATGATGCAGAGATCTATTGTATAATGGACAAAGACTCTGTTGTTTTTGGGATCGATGAATGGATGTAGAGTCTGGGGCTCTGTGTGAATGCAGGAGGCTGGTGAGTAGTGATCTACCGGGGGAGCCGCGCTGCACATATAAACATTAGCGGGAGTTGCGGCTTCCATCGTCATCGAGGGAAGGGAACGACTGGCTGGCATACGTCATTGTCAGTGCTCTCACGCCAATCTTGCGCCGCCTATCACCGGATTGGGGGTTACCTAGGCGCTTGATGCCGATCACCCTTGTTCTCGAGTTTCGCGAACAACACATGGAACCCAATGATCCGTACAAGACTTGCAGTGGCTGCCGTGCATGAGCAGTTTACCGCTTCTGAGCCGCATATTTCTCACATCTCGGTGGCTGGGGCGTTTGTGGCAGGCGCGTAGTTGTATTAACAGCAGTAACTAATGTTGCGAACTCCCACAGGGTGATCGGCAACCTTAGCAGCACTACAGCGGCTAGGGAGCGAGAGTTTTGTTCACATCGCAACATAGCTATCTTTTTTTCCGAATAAGCTACTGCAGGTATCGACGTCAGACGAGTTGTCTTACAGTTCCATGACCCATTCAATATTCCAGAACATCAACGAAGCCCTGCTCTCTGGTTTTCGCATTGGCCATGGGGGATATGGAGGATATTTCTTCCAGATTTACCTGGTCGTCATCATGTCGTCCTCAAATAGAGGACTTTGATAGTATGTAGTGTTAAGAATGACTCTGCGTAAGGCTGAAGGTGCAATTCGCTATGACGCTTTCATCGTGACAGTGGCAGGTCTGCTGGCTTCAAGCGTCGTGGTATAGCGACGCCCGGTGGTGGACACTTGTTTGTCATGCTGGTCACTCTAGATATCTAAGCTGGAACTGCACACATATAAACATCAAATGTCGTAGCCGATGCGTGTAATTCCACTGTAGATGTCCAGCCCGTATCTGTATTGCAAAGACATGAGTCTTGGTCCAAGCGACTTTTGAAGGCGGGGTGAAAAGTACCCGTCACTGTCGAAACAGGAGGGTTGCTCAACACATTGATTTTCGACATTTTTGATGGCTGCGAAGCAGCCCAATTGCATTCTCCCATACCACTTTGAAGGCTTTGAGAGAATGCGCGATGGTCGTGACTGTGAGTATCACAGAATTTGAGGACGGTCATACCCACAAGAGCGTGGCGTCACATTAAGTCACTTACCCAAACAAGCTGCACTCTGGAGCTTGCTAGCATTTCTTCCATGCCCTACAGGAATACCGTGCAGTATTCAACATCTGATGCTCCAGAATACTGTTTAACCACACTACACATGTCATTGACTCGTGGCAGCAGCTAACATTGCAGATCCTCAACTAGCAATCGTCGCCAGATGGTGTTGATGAGGGTAGAAACTACACCAGTCGCGCACAAGGTTTACGAAAATGACGCTTTCGATGCGTACAGTCTGTGCCGTATGTTTCCAAATTGTTTAGCCAAGACGCACTGATCAATTACAGTAGCTCACCGAATCTGTGTGGCCACAGCTGCGAGGTGTTAAGCATGAAAATCCCTTCGAAGTGGGTAAGTCGATGGGAAAATAGTGTCCCAATTGAGACTAATGTTTTGTTCTACATGAACTCTTAAGAGCTTCGTGGCGTGCGTGTCGAGCAGTGAAGCCGCTAAGCTGCAGAGATATGGAGCTGTAACGCGGGTGCAGCACATAGGCCGTGCTTTCCTATAGAACCAGTGAGGAACAATGAAGGGGGTATGAAATGGCAAAAATCAACAGCAAGTGGTTGATAATAAGGACCATCGTGGAGGGCAAGCATCCTATAATGTGATTTAGGGATGGCGGAGACGAAAGGGCGGATTTTTACAAGGCAGCAAGCCATCAAAGATATCATGTTTGTGTGCTTGGAAGTACCACGGTCGCTCTTGCGGGGCCGTGAATAGTGTTGTTGCTCGAGTTCAAAGCACCTTCCCCTGTACGCTCGACGATGGCCCGTCCGTTTCTTGGGCTACAGGGCTCGGACAATGATCATGCCTTGAGTGGCAAACCACGTCGAGCGCCCTCTCTTTACTGACAACCTTCGCGAAACCATCACCCATAGCGCTAGAGGGAGGCATGCCACCTCCCTGACAATGCTGATACTGGTAGTGGTCGCAGTCTTATTGCATACGGTTCCTCAGAATCGACCTTCGAAGCCATGTCCGGAGCTGCCAGCCCTAGCGAAAAGCCTCTCAGTTTCGATTGGTGCAAGAGAGAAGAAGAAAGCTGCTGGTATGGAGGTGTGCGACAACGCTCACTACTGGGTGACTGCATGCTGTATGTCCTGTACCAGAAGCCCCCAAACAAGCTGCCGCGGACGTCTGAATGATGCGTCAACTGTGAGTCAAAGAAGAGGACAGCGTGAGTGTGAGATTCCAGTTTTATGGTACCAATCTGGGTGCACAGCAGCTCCTGCAGCAGAGCCAGAGTCGCGGCGCGGAACAGCCATTGATCAATAAAGAGGAAACCCCAGCAGCCAGCAGGTAAAAGGTATGGGGCACAGCCAGGCGAACAGTAGTCGAGTATATACTAACTATAAGCCATCGTCTTGATCATGCTCGCATGACAATGGACCACATCTCGTTCGCTTGAGCGCAGATTAGGAGTAGATACAAGCGAAGGTGTTCATGAGTGGAGACCAATGGTGATTTGTTATGGACCATGTCGATCAAGCACCTCGGCGTCAGCCACCCGAGCGGGCACACTCACTGGAGCTGCCCGAAAAGCTTGGGTGTGGATATCGAGCATGGAGCTTTCGTTCTGAACTGCGGGGTTGACAACATCGCAATCAACGACTGACCCGCCGAGTTTCCGGTCGCAAAGACCAAAAAGGGCATTACATCCAACGGACATGTCGTGCTCATGCGCTCGATGCCAGCATAAGGGCACATTGTGGCACCCAGACAATTGCAATTGATGAGACTCTTGCGAACCGTCCCAGGATCACTCATGTGCAGTATCGTCCAATGCTAGCCTCAGGGGCTATTCATCCATTCATGTGGTCACACGAACGAGTGTCGTCGAATGACACAACGGCACAAGCTGTACTTAAACAAGTTGCTGGGTCTGCGAAGCGATGTGCACGAGGAGCAGCATCGAACAGCATCGAGAGCCAAGGGCCCTGGTGCCCGTACTAGGATGACAGCGTGGCGCGTGACATTATTTCCTTCCGTTCCAGAGTTGGCGGGCTTCCTGTTTGGATCTCCACTGCTACTGCATAGCCTGGGCGGGGTCGTGAACGATGACGCTTGAAGCGAAATAGAAAAGCGTGCAGCGATATAAAGCCTTGAAAGAGGAGGAGTACTATCCTGCGGGGCAATCTGGGTCGAAACGATATGTGAGAGGAGCCTTTCCAATTGACCCTACACACAAGGCAAAGCGCAAACTCTTTGGCAAAACGGGGGGGGTGCCGAATGGATGGTCTTTTTTAGATGAAGAAGATGAAGACGAGGTTCTTTTTGGGGGGAGTGCTGCGGGACGTGTGACAAGGGACCGATGATTCAATGGCACATCCCTGTCCCGCGGCTTCGCTACCCCCAACAGCGCAGCAATTTGCAGGTGTTCGCCTGAAAGACCAAAGGCTAGCCTTAGTTGGTCTGGCCGTCTCCGCATTTCGTCGCGCATCTGCCACCTAGAGCCCCTGATCTTTGGAAAGCCGTGCGAGCTTGCAGAAGCCTCAGAGGCGTTGCATGTCTGCGTGTTTCTGACTTCTGCCCACTCATTTATAACAAGTGTCTCACACCTGAAATCATCTCTCCACCCATATAGAATCCTCTCCATCTATCTCGGGGTTACTTCGCGCTGATCTCAGCACCTTCGCCATCGACCTGTCCCCTAGACTGTCAAAGCTCAGGGTGTTCCAGGGTGTCTGCCACGACTCCGATCTCAACCGTTTCGAACCAGCGCCAAGGAGGAGACCTCCTGTCGCCAGTCTGGCCACTGCAGACCTCGAATTTCACGGTTTATATTATCCTCCTCTATCGTTCGAGGCACAGGGCGATGATGTGCCCGCTCTAGTGGTTGTGTGTTCCTCCTTTCAACCTTGGTCGGCAACAGACTGGGCAGCCTTGGGTTAGAACGTGGCGCTTCCCCACATTCTTCAGCTGCGAAGCCTCCTGGTCAATCCTAGGCCTGTATAATTCCATGCGGCGGCTGATGCCATAGAGTATCACCTCGCCTTCAAGATTCTCCGCAAGAAAAAGTAGGGATAGACTGGGCAAGTGTTTGGCGCTCGTTCGTGTACGGTTTGAGGTATGCTGTCGCAGCTCTGGATCCTGGCATATTATCACTTCGCATTGCTCGTAGCTTACTGTGACCTAGTTACTTTTCAGACCGGTCTGGTTATTTAGAAATTACGATCACCTTCGTGGGATAGACTATCTGGTATGTGTCTCCTAGCTGTGCGCTCGAGTTGCCCTGTTCCTCATTCCGTGCTGGCACTTGACTGCAGCCTTGCCCTACAGCCTCGTCTTGCGTATGCTGCGATGAACATACTAGCCATACTGACGGCATATACAGCATATACTGCCGGTCCGCTTGATAGATTGTGTTGCACATCGATACCCTGCCGCTGCGTGATTTTGGTAGACACTCTTTTGTTTCTAGGTAAGCTCGCTCGCTCTTATCATCTCTACAATAATCCCAGCGTCTTTCCCGTCTTCGTTCATCATGTCTCGTTCTCATATTTTTTCGACTGCGTAATCTTTACTCTGTGGGAAAGAAAAGACGGCATGCAAGGGCTGCGATGCGGAGCTTGTGCCGTAGGCAAATGTGCATCGCCGGCATCTGGTATAAGACGACACTCGACGTATGCTGGAAGGCTTCTTTTTTCTTCGGTTTCTGGCAAAAAAATAAACCTGTTACTTGTTTTGCGCCTGTATTCTTGCGCTGCTAAAGGGTTGTGTGGAGCCTGTTGGGCTGGAGGTCACAAGGGTCGAGCGCAACAGCAAGCATGAACAAGCACGAGGAAGAGCAAGCAAAAGCTACAGTCCTACGTAACACCATGTCAGGCCGATTATGCTTTATTATCTATTTCCTCTTCATTTATGTATATGGTCATAGTACTCTGCTAAGATGATCTACGCACAACAGTAATACTTCGGCCTTCCTCAGTGCAGACCGCTCCTGCCTCCAATCCGGCGACGAACGACACGAGTCTGCCACTTAAGCGTCACCGCGACAAATCTGACACTGTTCTCCTGGACCTTCCATTATTGTGTGGAGCTCGCTCCTGCCTTGGTCTTCGCACACTTCCCACATTCTCCCTCCATTCCCCACCACCAAGCTGTCGGTCAGTAACCCTCCAGCCGCCCCCCAGCCTGCAGCAAGCTTTGCTGCGACCTCTTGTAAGTAAGAACCCATAGCCCACAATCTCTGTCTACTACTTCGCAATACAAGGGCATCATCTGGTGCCTGCGGTCGGCGAGGAATCTCCTTTCTCTGTGATCACATAAGTTGTTAAGCGTTCGCCGGCTGTGCCTGTGACACTCAATAGTACCTTTTTTGCTGCATTCTATACACTACTGCATGCTTTTCTTTTACCTAACTCATCTCACAATCACAGTATTCTGGGTAGACTCCATGCTGACATACGAAGCATCAGGCATTTATTAATCCTAGACGTATCGTCAGCCCACAACAATTCTCCCACACACTTCCACCACTCTTGGCACAGATTGCATTGGCAAAGAACGAAGTAGATCCTTCCTTTCCTAGACCAAGGTATGCTCTAGTCCTGTACAAAGCCGTATCATATTACTAACATGGCCAAGACTCAAGAAACAATCAAGATGACATCCTCTACTTACAAGGGGAATCTCGCCGTTGGAGGTTCTTCTCTTGAAAAGTCAAAGCTACAGCTTCGTCGGCCTACTCCAGATAGCGATGCTTTGGCGTCCAGCGATGACGACCGTGAGCACGTGCCCCCTGTCGTTCGTCCAGCTGCGGGCTACCCTGGTGGTCGTAGGCCCTCTTCTGGTTGGCTGCAGGATATTCAACCCAACCGAAAGTTCTCACTGCCTTCTGTGTCGTTTGCCGGCTCTCAGCCAACAACACCATCAGTTGAGCTTCCGAACCACGCCCGCTCCGGAACCTCTACGTTTCCTTGGAATACCTCCAGCTTCAGCAGCACACAGGCAAACAGCCGTCTTAAGGAAGTCGTTCCGTCACCTACGTCTGCGCATTTCCCAGCTGAGAGGCCATTACCCTCACCCGCCGCGCCTGAGAGCGAAGAGGGTATCGGCTTTCTTCTTAGTCAGCAGAATCCAATTCGCAAGGCAGTGAGATCGCAGTCTTATAGCATCGGGCAAGGTGACATCGAAAACAGTCCTGTTGGCCAGTTCTCTTCACGCGTTCGCACAACAGCAGGCGTGCGTCACCGTCCTTCTAAACCCAGTCTGCTTGGCGATTCTGGCGTTGGCTTATCCCAACTTCGCGAAGACGATATCGACGAACTTGACTCAACGAACAGTTCCGAGCACGGTATCCGCCTACCACAAGGCTACTGGGAACGCGAGCAAAAACAAGCTCTTCTTAAACAAGCAGCAATGGAGAGCGCACGTGCGCGTAATCGCGCTACGTCCACGAGCTCACCCATTCATCAGCACCCACCGCCACCACAGCGCCGTAAGACGACCGCTGGCTTGCGCAATATGTCCTACGGCAACACTGCCGATTATGCCATCGAAGAACAAGAGGACCTGGAGGTTGCTGCCCTCAACGCGCCGCCGTCATCGTTGACTCGCCGTTTCAGCGAGCATGTCTCTGTTCTCAGTCGTGAGCCCGAACAAGAGATCATGGATAGCCCCAAAAAGCAGCAGTGGGCCACTGGCAACATACACAGTCTGGGCATGGATGCGATGAGTCGCAGGCATTCTTTTGCTCACTACGGAGGATTTAATCAAGGCATGCCCCTCTCGACCACTCTGAGCAATACGCAGGAGGAAGATGAGAGTGTAATGTCTCCTCGCCAAGCCTCCCACTCCCCCGAAGAGCAAGATCAATTCGATGCAGCCGCATACTTCGCCGGCTATGGTCCCGCGTCTCGCGCCATCAATGCTTCTGCAATTTCTGCTGCTCATCCAGATCCCATAGTCCCAAACACGACTATGAATACGACCAACCCTTATGCCGTCCCACCAGTCTTAGGTCGCCCGGGTAGGCGCCTATTTGTTGTCACGTTCAAGTGCTCCAGAGCTGATATCTATTACCTCTATGACAACACTGGTCTCGAAATCCGACGAGGTGATCTGGTCATCGTTGAGGGCGATCGTGGCTGTGACCTTGGCCAAGTAGCACATGCAGACGTGAGCCTTGAAGACGCCAAGAAATATAAGGCAGAAGCGAACGAGGAGCACTTCCGCTGGCTTGTCATGTTTTCTCAATACTCGCTTGCTGGAACTCAGAATGACTCCGGTATGCTCGGTGCTCTTGCGCGTGCAAATGGTCTTTCTAATAACCCGAACCAACCTCAACTGAGCGGCATGATTGGCAATCAGGATCAGGATGCTAAGCCTAAGATGATCAAGCGTCTTGCTCAACAGCACGAGATCTTTGCTTTGCGTGACAAGGAAGGCTCTGAAGCCAAAGCTAAACGCCTCGGAGCCCAGAAGGCTGCGGATCATAAGTTGCCTATGGAGGTTCTCGATGCTGAGTATCAAGCGTGAGTAAAGCATCCCACGTGGTTGAACTGTGCAGCTGACAATTACAGTGATTACCACAAGCTCACCTACTTCTACTATGCCGAGTCCTACGTTAACTTCAATGACCTCGTCACCGACTTGTTCAAGCAGTACAAAGTCCGCATCTGGATGTCAGCCGTCAATCCAGCATCAGTTGTAAATCCGGCTGGCATGATGCAGATCCCACCGCCCTCGGCCATCGGCCCTGGAGCTATTATAAACTCAGGTACCGGCAATATATCTCTACCGGTTGGACCAGGCTTTGGCCATAACAACCATCGGTCTAACGAACATTATGGTATGTGCTACAACAAAGCGACATGTATAGATCCAGCTAATTCAGCTCAGGCCGAGGCCGCAACAACGCTCATCAAGCCAACTTTGATGATGGCCATTATGCTTTTTCTCATCAACTTCCTCCCTATGCTCCTCAAGCCGCCTATGGCATGCCTCCCTGGGCACAGGGTCAACAGTACCCCCAACAGGTATATGGTGGTTATGGTGCATTTGCTGGTGGTTATCCAAACGTCACTACTAGCGGTAGTCCGATGAACTATGGCGCTTACTATCCACCGGGATCCCCCTATGTCGCTCCGTCGGCCTACAACCGTGGCTATCCAACTGTCAATTCGTACACACCAACTGGTGGAGCCAACTACGGTCAGCGAGCCACCCCAGGCGCAAGTAACGGCAAGTCGGGCGTTTCTAAGAACGGCAATGATTCTGCTTTCCTCACGAGTATGCAGAACATGTCTCTGGCCAACAAGTAGGCCTATATAGACATGCATGACGCATCAGATCGCATAAACAATCTCCCTGATCGTACATTGGCGCCCGAATGTTGATGGCTCTGCTACCATAGTTCACGACATAACGGCTCTTTCTAGCACATTTGTTGCATATGAGTCTAAGAGTTAGTGCAAAATACACTATAAATTTCTTCGATTTTCGAAGTCTATGTCGTTAGTCACCGACAGTTGACGGCTCTGGTCTGATTCAGGACCTGGAGATTGCTACGGCAGCAATCAAACTGCGACAGTTTCCGAACAGGAGACATGGATGGGAGTACAAAACGGCTGCACATTACCATTGTTTTTTTTTTCTTTCTTCAAGAACCCCTTGTTTTCAGTTTACAGGGTGATGAGAGCGGTTCTCTTCATGTATGACTGGTCATGAATGGGCTTCCGGCTTAGGCATACTTGACCTAGGTTCCTGCTTCTACAAAATTGATAATGCTTCTAGCACAAAATGCTCTTGAAAATATGATTAATGGTTGCTAGTTATGATGCTTGGTCCCAGCACGTCTCAGTGAGGTTAAAAAATGTTGGATGAGAAGCTTGCCTTCTAGGCCGACCCGACGAGCCCTCACCTCACCACTCCACTCCACTCCACTACCCCACTATCAAAGTGTGTGGCCTTGAAGCTGCGAGGCGTACACACAAAAAATTTCACTCCGACAATGGCACGTCGAAGTGCCCAACCTGTAGTCCGGGCTCCTGCGTATAGCCAGAGCAGTGCCTCCGATGCTGAAGTTGACGAAAACCAGTGAGTCTTATCTAGAACCAGCCAGAAGCCTTACATGCTAACTTGGCATTGCAGACGAGTGCTCGCATTGGGATCATTGCTCCAGACGCCCAAACCCAACAACAAAGAACTGCAGGACTTTAAGACTATGGTGGCAACGGACAAGCAAGAGATAGAAGCTCTATTCGACCACCGGAAGAGACAGGCGTAAGTCCCGGAAGCATGAAAGACCTCACATCTGATCAAGTAAGCTCATACTGTACAGTGATGATGCTTCCATGCGCCGCCGTAACGAGCTCACAAGGTCAATCCTTGACGCCCTCCAGACCCCAAACCGACCCATAAAAGGTGCCGTTCCTACCCTCGGCGATACAAAGATTGCTCGCAATGCCGTATTCAAATCTGTCGCCAACGTCCTTATGGCATCAGAACACTTGGTGAGCGAGTACGACAGACTAGACAAGATGATTATGGGTATGCGAGATGAAGAGCCAGAGGGTATTGCAGAAGCGTGGACTGAGGATGTTGAGAAGACGGCGAGGCTGCTGAAAATTGGGGCTGAGACTGCAGTCAAGAATGTGAAGAAAGTGCTAGGTGCAGATGTCGGGAGTGAGGAGGAGGCGGAAGCAGAAGATGGGAGTGAAAGATTGCAGGGACTTGAGAAGATGGCATTGAATTATGAACTGCAGAAGAGTCTTCAGTACGCCGAGAGAGGTGTAAAGAAGATGGTGAAATGCCTACCGCAAGACGAAGAACTTAATATTTGTTAGGGTAGCTACGAAGATCTGCCTATGTTGCTGTGAAAGTAAAGGCTGGAAGTATGTAAGATTGCACATTATGTTAGAAAAAGTCACTCCCACAGTAATAAACACGAGTGACCTCGTCTTATAACGGTTGATGCTTCATGGCTCAATGCTGTAAATGTTGTGACGCCATAGAACGGTTTTTTGACTGCCTGATTTGCGCCAGGATTAATGTAGGCTAGCGCTTCTGCTAAGTTGCACCACAAATTGTCTCTTACCTCTGACTGCCTCCAACGCTTCTACAAAACGTCACATTCTCATCTGTCGTCAAAGCCTGTGATTGTTGGGTTTCCTTTCCAATCGTCTTATACTCGCTCTCATAGCGTAGCGGCAGTCGACTTTGAGAATTTGCAAGTCCACTGCTTTTTGGCTCGGTCCAATAGCCGAGGAAACAGCTCCAGACTTGGGACCTCTACGCAGCTTGTCAGTCTTGGATATCATCTCAAGCGGCCAATCCAGGCCGATTGCATACTTTTAAGATCCATAGTCACAATAATGCCCAGAATGGCTAGGTTTTCACACAAAACCCTCAGTAGCGCTTCCCAGCGATCCGAGTCAACGCGTTCGCCCAGCATGCCGTCATCGCGCTTTCCACTGACCGATAGGCTAGAAACAACAGAGAAACGTTGTAGTCACTATTTGCGACGCTCATTCTTTGGCTTCGAGACACCAAGCTCAACATCAACTAAGCGCCCGTATCGCTTGAGCGCTCGGTGACAGAAGCTTGCCATTCATTCGTCTGACATTACCAATAACGAACCTCATGATTTCCTCTACAACATCTCTACTGCTCTGGACCGCTGTCTCGCCATGTGTGTCTGCACAGCTATCATCGGTCCTATCATCATTCTCCCTCTCACCAGTCCCTAGTAGTCTTATAACCGAAATCGCACCCGAATCCTCATTTCTATCCTCATCTTCATCTTTCGCCTCTACATCCGTCTTGCAAAATGCTAGTACAACAGTGGCATACTCGACTACTTCGGAGGCAGTAATTGGCATAACAGGCATTGCCCCGACTGCGTCTGGAAATGCCACTACGGCAACCTCTGCCACGGCTCGCCCGCGCCCTACAGAAAACACTACACCTTGCAATGGGCATCCAGAATTCTGCAGTAGGAGATTCTCAAACATCTCCATGGTTGTGGCCCACAACAGCCCCTTTGTGAGGCCGCACAATGCTGCCAGCAATCAAATCCTGGAGGTTGTGACACAGCTCAATGATGGGATTCGAGGCTGTATGTTCAGGAAGTCAGAATGAAGCGACATGACATTAACTTGGTATCTTAGTACAATTCGAAACGCAAAGACCTAATTCTTCGACCCCAATCCGTCTCTGCCATACGTCCTGCGATCTTCTCGATGTTGGAACACTCGAGTCATACCTTACGACTGTAAAGAGATGGCTCGACGAACACCCTTATGAGGTCATTGCAATTATCATGGGTAACAACAACGGTCAGAATAATCGCAATCCTGCTACAGACTATGTAGAGCCCTTCCAAAACTCTGGGATCATGGAGTATGTGTGGACGCCACCTGCACGGAACCTCGCCCTGACCGATTGGCCAACACTGTCTGAGATGATCCTTAGAAACGATCGAGTCGTTGTGATGCTCGATTATGGTACTGACCAGGATGCTGTCCCTTGGCTTCTGAGCGAGTTTGACTATCAGTGGGAGACACCCTTCTCGCCCACCGACCCTACATTCCCCTGCACTCAGCAACGCCCCCCCAACCAATCCGATGAAGTTTCGCGCAAACGCATGTATATGTTAAACCACAACCTCAATGTTGAGATTGCTATCGCAGGAATGAACGTCCTAGTACCAGCTTACGGCCTTCTGGATCAAATTAATGCCGAATCTGGAAACGGCAGCTTAGGACTCAATATCCAAGGCTGTGAAGAGATGTGGGGTCGTCCGCCAAACTGGCTGCTTGTCGATTATTACAACTTCGGCAACTTTAATGGATCTGTCTTTGAAGTCGCGGCAAGGGCCAATGGCGTCTCGTATAGTCGCGATTCGTGCTGTGGATCATTGCGCAGGACGAGCGGATCGAGTACGTTTAATAGAAACAAGTTGTGGGTTTTTGTTACTGTTGGCGTAGCAGTTGCGAATATGATGCGACTGTAAATTGTATATACGCGGTCATGTTGGCACTTGTACCTATTTGTGTCAACTTTCAGTTTCTTTGAGCTTTTTGCTAAAATAAATGTCATCTCTCCTTTCAATGTTGTGGGCGTTTTAGCTGAGAGAATGGGAAGCAAAAGGTGCTGGTTGGCGTCGTATTGCACAATGCTTGTCAGCGTTCTGCTCATTCTTAGCCATTTATTTAGTCATTAACTGTATTCTTAGCTTTCCTACTTGAGCTGCTTGCTCACCTAGTCATATAAACTGGTGTCCCGACAACCTTCGAGGACTGAAATAAAAGATGTCCGATATCCAGGGCTCTAAGACTGAAATTGCTGCCGCACGTTTGTGCAAAAGACTTACTGAGGGTAGTCAATGGACTGGGTGCGATTGTTCTTCACGCAACAGGGATCTGCGCGTCCATGAGGGACATACATGGAGCTTTAGTTAGGAAGCAAGCCTGACGAGGTGGACCGTGAGTCATAAGATTCACCCGTGGCATCACCTATGCAAATGCATTTTCCTATGCAGGGTTTGCTCGATTCGCATCCCATCACTCAATCTCCACATAGCATTTCATCAGCCTCTACTACCTGAGACAGTGAATCACAGTTACCGGTATCAACACGATGCCGTTGTTCTGCACGAGGCTCATATCGGCTGGATGGCTAACCTCCCCAGCCCGCCGTACACTCCAATCCAATCCATAGAGGAGTCAACAGCTAACCCAGGTCCTCCGATGATTTTATCCATATTTTCAACTACGACGAGCCTCCAACACGACTGAGTATTTAAATTGTTCGCGAAATGAACACCAGCCCAGAGCAAAAGCATCTGAGTGTTCACGCGCCTCAAACGGAAATCAACCTGCAGCTAGTACGCCACCCGTATGTTCACTTAACTCCAACCCCTTCAGTCGCAAGTCCTACATACCACAGGCTTACGGTGAGCCCAAGGTGGACGTGGTGGTTATATTAATGGGCTTTTCGCTTGAGCAGTTTTTGACTACATTTCGCAAGCCATGTGTATGGCATAGCCAAAAAGCTATTTGCGACTAAACACACGCTGGGGGAAACCTCGATGGAACAGATTCTACGGACAAAGACGACATTTAAGATGGCATAGATGTGTTGTGGGGATTTCAGAATGTCGATCTGGCTCTCACAACAGGATGCTTCTAGACAGCCAGGCCAGTCCCAACTCGGCCTGTGGTTCAGTAACAAGCCGTTCTAGATATACAATGGCTTTTACCATTTTTATAACGCCAGAAGACGCTCTGTAAGACAGAGTGCCAACATCAACAATCTACTAGGCCTGCGCACTGGGCGGGCAAACATAGAAAGGAGATGTCGAATGGGTACGAATCGAAGATGGATCGCAAGGCCATATCTAACATTTTGCGTGGTAGAGCGACCTACGCAAACCTTTATTTTGCGTGTTTTCGGTACACAACATTGAACGCCTACATACACACACACACATATATATATATATATATATATATATATACATATCCCTCCCCGTAAGTGACAAAGATAATAGCACCCATCCGAGGTATCTACAGTAACGGCTTATCCTGGTCCAGCGCTCCTTCATGATAGTGCTTGCCGTTGCTGTGTCTCTGCGACAGCCTCACTTTTGCTTGATTGATTAAATGCAGCGGATCATGTCCAGAGGAGAGCGTTCCGAGATTGAAATTCTGCGACAATAGTCGCGAAATCCTTCGGCCCAATGCTCTGGATCCCATGTGGTCTGATGGTAGCTCCAGTGCTGTAGATATTCCCGTGGCGTGGCGTGGTTGTGGCCGGGATAGTGCACTACTACTCCCCTTACTCGATGCTCTGGTAGTACCAGCGGCAGCCGCATACCTCGTACGGAATGCAGTGCGGATACCTGCGGGCGAAGACCTGTGTTCCATGAACGCGCCCTCTATGCATATGCAGGTCGTTGGCATGACACATGAGCCAATGTCGCACCGCTTGAGCCGCATAATTACCAGGTGAAATTGTACGTTGATGCTTGCAAGACAATACGAAGAAGCCTGTAGAATCGTCGGGCCTGTGTATGCAGGCCAGCAAGAACAATATGGCATTTGAGAAGCGCCGAAAACTAGGATTTAAGTTGCCAATACACGTGGAGGAGGAGGTTCAATGTTGCACAACTTCCGAGAAGTACCACAGCAACGGGATATGTACCAAGAGTGGGAAGATTGCAATGACTCGAGAAACAACATGCTGATGTCAACATACGTGGAGAATTTTTTTTGGACTGACGATGCATGCACGTAACACGGCCTGTGATGAGCTGGGAAACGCGCGTTGACAGTACCGTACCTAGAAACTATGACCGTTGAACAAGCGTGATGTGAAATGTGCAACCCCATCTGGAATAAGAATATTAGACACAATGAGAACCATAAAAGAACATGACACGCTAAGCTCGTACGAGTTTGTAAGATGAAAGAAAAACATAACAGACGGAAAATCGTTGCGCGCGCTGCGACTCGATGACTGATGCATGGACGACATGGAAACAAAGAATAGTACAAAGGCTAGTAGATGAGTGGTGTGGGTATCCAATAGCTAGATCGAAGAATATAAAAGTTCAAAAAATCCGTGATCAAAAAGGGGCAGAACTCATAGAAGCCAGAAACGCTGCTGAATCTATTAGGAAACGCTCAGTAGGTTCCACCCAGGCTCCCCCAAGCGGCAAGTACATCATCGCTGACACTGTTCCGCGCCTTGGAGCCGCGTGTCATGCTCGCAACACTGCTGCCCCGACTCGCATGTGTAGAACGCTCCCGCCCAGTCCTCAAGCTAGAAGTGTTCAAGCTTGATGCGTTCGAGTGCGAGCTTGCAATTGACACAACACTGCTCTGTCTGCTCCTCTGCTCCAACGCCATCTTCAGTGCGCCCTGCCTCTTCGCGCTCCTCTCTGGTAAGGCCAGCACCGGATGCATCGGCTCAACAATGCTCGGCGCGCGCGAGGAAAGACTTGTGTCAGGAATGGGAGCGAGGTCTTTGGCACCGTAGGTTGGAGGAACCGGGAATGACATCTCTGCGCCTGAGGACGCTGTACGGCGGCGCCGATGGGATGACTCGATATTCTCCAGAGACCTGGCAGCTTTGATGATATGAATTGAAAGATCACTGTCTGGGATAACTTCCTCACTGTCGGCGCTGGTGTCGCTGCTCGCTATCTTGACGGTGTCGCGGGTGTCGTCGCTATGGGGACCAGGGGTAATTGGTGAAGGAAGAGGTGAGACGTGATCAATCGTCGTGGGAGAGGTAAGGCTTGCGGTATGGGAGGGTGAGATGGAAGGGAAGGGATCGAGAGGTGAGAAGGCGCCGGGTGTTGGAATGTGGTGAGGTGTTGAGCCACGGGCGATGGGGTAGCTGAAGCCATCGCTGTCGCTGACAGAGCTGTCACGGAGAGTGCTAGTCATGTGCACATCGTGATTGGTCTTTGTGGGTCTCCCGCGAGGTGGAGGTGTTAGGTGTAGTGAAGAGGCCGAGGACGCAGCCGCCGACTTTCGTCTTGATTTCATCTCCACTACTCGAACAGGGTTGACTAATGGTGATTCTGATGCCAGGAATACTGGCGTTCGGTTAACCTTTTGCAGTGCCTCGAGGGCCTTCTGTCGCTGGGCCTCCTGCTCAACGTAGGCCTCGCTCATGCTCGTCGAACTCTGCTTGGCCATCGACGCACGCTTTTTGCGCATCAACTCCAGTAGCGCCTCTTCTTCCGGAGTCACAGCCATCATCTTACGCTCTGTCACAATTGGCCGGGGCTGTGGTTCGCTAGCCGAAGTTCGTGTGCTGTGTATACTATATGCTGACGAATGCGGTGCATATGCGGCCGTGCTTCGGCGGCCATCTTCGTCTTCGAGTATCACAGAGGGTTGCCGCAAGTGGCTGGAGCGCCTGCTACCGCTGTAGTTGCTGACTCTTGAAAAGCTGCTCGGAGAGAAAGGCTCTGGTGTGTACATAATGTCTATCGTAGCTGCATTCGTTGACGTCGACATGATGCTCATCTTGCGCTCGGACGGCATGCGATTTGATCGCAACTCGAAGGCTTGGGCCTGACCGAAGATGATCTCGCCGGCATCGTCGTCCATGTTCAGGCTTTTCCGAACAGCGAAACGACGAAGAGCATGTCGCTCATCGTCGAATTCATCCTCAGATGACGAAAATGACAGACAGCTGGAGTCTTGCAGGTTGCGTTTCGACAAGGTTGACTCTTTTGTTTTGGTCGAGTTCTGTGTGTTGAGCGAGAACTGGCTTGGAGACGTCAGGCCATGAGCATCGATCATGTCCTCATGTGAGAACGAGTCACTGCTGAAGCCTGGGACCGACTTCTGTGCCTGCGAAGCAGGGCCTGAATTTGCGGTGCTCTGATAGATGCCACTGAGCGAGGTTTTGCGTATGGGCATTTTGGGGGCGTTACTCGGTCGCCGTGCCTGTGGGGCGCACACTGGCACTGTTGCTTCCTCGAGCGCCTCATCGCTGTCTTCGTCGAGTGCATCGAACCAATGCTGCACACCTTTAGGCGGCCGGCGAACATGCACCTTGGCGTTATCATATTCGTCGCGCTTGAACAGCCGTCTGGGAGAACTGGATGGCGGCGCATGCTCAGCGTGTCGACGTGTTGCATGCTTGGTTAGCTTAGCGTGTCCCTTTGGTGCAGGCGTAGGTTCTCTGGTCATGGGCTGAGCGAAGTACTCCGAGTTCATCGACATGGCAGCGGGCGAGTTGACCATCTTGCTTGGCGACAGCAGAGTGTTGGAATAGCTCGAGACATCCCCACTTTTTGGCTTGGGGAACAGTTTGGAGAGATCCAATCGTGCAGGTCTGCTTTTACGGTGCTCGCGTTTCCTTGCATCCAGCACCGGGGACACTGGACTAGTTTCGTCATCGTTGTAGGTGTAGACATGGCCGTGTGTGATTACCTGCGGCTTGCCTCGCCTTAATGCCATGTCACGGACCGCTGAGTTGGAAGTCTGCTGAGAGATGGAGAGTGGTGAGGCATTTGCATCGTAGTGGGAACGCATTGTGGAGCTTGACGTTTGAGGCTGGAGACGATAGCTGGCGGAGCTGTTGTCGGAACCCCGCCTTGTGGTTCCACCGCCGGTATTCCCCAGAATGTTTGAAGATGGACGTTTTGACATGGCGGGCCGTCTGACATACTCGGTTGCAGCTGCCGATGTCCTGGCAACGTACTCACCACAGGAGTTGGTCTCAGATGAGATCGTCACCGACAAGTTGGCAGGGCTGGCAGGCATGGCAGGCGACTGACGAGAAGAGGTGCGGAACATTGGTGCTTCAGAGGTACCCAGCACGCGGTGTGCTTTACTTTTAGGATCTTCGAGGTGCGAGGGCCATTGAGGTGTTTGGTGTTTGGGTGCACTGGGGCTGGTTGCACTTTCTTTTGCTTGCGCTCGTCGACCTGGTATAGGAAAGGAGAACTTGGAGCCGCGGGGGCGCCCCATGATGGAAAGAAGCAAAGACTGGCCCGGACGTTTGCTGGTAGTTTGGATAGCGTGGTTGTTGGGCGGGTCTGCGATTCAGCAAAGAGAATGGTGTGAACTGAGTCGTGAATATGCAGCTAGGTACAAGAGCAGCGAGACAATGTCAATCTTTTTCTTTGAGGGGCGCTCAGGGTCTATCAACGGCAGCCACTTGGTGCTGCATTGGGGCTCAATGGCGTCAGCAGCACACGACGTATGCAAAGGGAGCGGGCGACCTTGGTGGTGGACATGTGCAAGAGAGATTTGGGGGGCGCGATGCTGTGCAATGGTGTGCAAGTGGAGAGAGCTTGGTATAGCAACGGGCACCTGCTGCACACCAGCTTCGTTTCCGGCGCCTGCTCCCGACCGAGCTGCAGCAAAGAGCCTGTGAGGGACTAGCTCAAGGGGAACTTGCAGCTAAGCAATCAGTGACATGCAGCAGAGCAGATTAGGCGAATTGATAGAATGTACAAGAGAGACACGAATGAACAAGACTTCGAATCCAGCAAATATGTCGAGCATATTATTGACCAGGCTCTCCTCTGATCGTCCAGGGTTTATTTGACCTGACCCGCTGATGTCCTGTCCACTAGAAGAAAGTAACCCAGTACCCACCAGCATCGGCCAGCTCTGGCGCCATCGGAGGTGGATTCAGTCGCGAGGCCGCTGACACGCCCGTGCTATCCTAGCACGCGCGCCGACCTGCCAGAAATCTAACCGAAGAAGAGAGGGAGAATGCGCTGACACGATAACAGCTGTAATGTGCATGGCGTGGCTGATACAGGGACGAAGAAGAACAAGAAGAAAAAGAGGAAGAAGGCGTGGGCAGCTGCAACGACAGCTGCCAACAAGCCTTATGCATGCATCATCTCGAACGTTTTCGTGCACTGTCTGCCATCTAAAACACTACACAGTATGGTCACTCCATATCTTGTACACCACCACCACCCCCCCCCCCCCTACCCCTACCCCAAGTCTTCTCTGCTTCCCGCCACTCACAACCAATCGGAGGCCACGTCACACAACGATGCACAACCACAGCAACGAACTGTCTTCTCTGATCCACATCGCAAGAGCAGTTGTCGTCATGCACGTGATGCGCGTCTGGAGTGGAAAGTGGAGCTGGACCTCATATTGTGTTTCTGGTGGAGCGTGCAATTCTCACCCTCCCCCCTCCCTCCCTTTCAGCTCCAGTCCGCAATGGTCGCTCTGGGAAGGAAGCGAGGCGTTGATGCTCGCACATCAGGCCCGCTGATATCCAGTTTCCCTGTCATAACTTTTCGAACACTTGGTTCGTGCTGCACATCCATGCTGCAATTCCCCTCCTCTTTCAGCTCCTGTCTTGGGAGTGTGTGTCGTGGCTTCAAAATATGTGCTTCATCTCATCTTGTGTCGTGCACGTAACTGGCTCTTATCGCCGAACAGGCAAATTTGAACTCCGGCGATTGTCATGGGCAGCACATCCCAATTCCCCACTCCTTGAATGAACAATATCGTCGATTTCCAAGCGCCGACAAAGCTTCGGCCAAATATATCAAGCGTACCACAAAGCCAGCATCGCCGACCCGGACTATGCCCCGCGACAAAGCTTCGACTTTACCGTGGTCTTTATCGTGGCCTCTGCATGCCACACCCGTATCGTCAGGGGATGACAACACTTACTCGATACAGGGTTCGTGTACCGGGCTTCCGATGCATCCGCTCTGGAAGTCTCCAAAATTATGATGAACGAGGGGAAAGTAAGGCTTGAATGCTGAAGAGAAGTTATAGCTGATAGGCAAGGCGATCAGAATAGAGCAGACCCCACCACACTATCCACAGGACGTCAGACGTCACAACTGGGAGAGTGAGAGTTCGCGCTGAGGTTGGAGGCAGTCACTGCTTTGATGAATGTAGCAACGACGACAATGACGACAACGACAACAACAACACTGGTAGGCGGCGACAAAACTTCGTGCCATACCGAACAGACTGTGGGTTCCAGCTCACCACTGCCCTAGGCTGTCAACGGCTATGCTCCCACGGTCGAACTGCGGTGGCCTCAGACTTTGTCTTTGTTTCTGGCGTCGAACGACTTGGTTGAGTGGGCTTGCGTTCTGTTGCTCATCGCCCACCAAACGTTCGTGATATTCGCTCTCGCAGACAGTCGCGAGACCTTGTGAAGCATTGGAAAGACAACAGCTTTAGCAAACTAGGGCACCGTTCTGCACCTCATGGTCGTGACTCATCATTGCACCCTCATCTTGTTTCTTACGTCTTTGGAGGCAGAATGCTGTTGCAACATCACAAAACATTCACTGGGAAGAGGTTTCAGAACAAGGGAATAGCTCTCTGCTATGTTGGAGGTGCTATAGCACCCAAGGAGCCTTTGGTGTTGGTTCTCATGCTGTTGGTACTGCTGAGCGCCTCTGAGATGGGATGACAAGTCTCGGCCTGTTAGCCAATATCTTGAGTGCACAGGAGTTATAGCCCTTGAAGAAGACGACACCAAAACAGCACTGCTTGCTACACAACCAAACACTCACCGCACATCATGTTACAGGGAACATTGCGTGTAACCAAACAAGACACTGAAAGATGTGAGGACCAAAGGCATTCTCTGACGTGTTGTTGCCCTTTTAAGAACAAAGAACTTCTCGCCAGGGGCGATGCTTGCTCGCTCATCTCGCCACAGTGTGATAAAAGCTGGCGTTGCACCAATGAACAGATCGGTATTTGGGGAAGTGGTACCGAGAGACGCTATAACACCTGACAGGCCAAAGAGATGTACTTGAAAGCCAACAACTGATTTTCAGAGAAAAAAAAACAGGAGTGTAATATTCATCTCCAGGCTCATGAGCGCTTCGAACGGTTTGCAGATAAGGTGGATCCAGCCGCGTCTGCAAATGAGAGGGAAGGAACTGCGGGTGCGGCAGGTTAAGCGTGATCAAGGGCATTAGAGCCAAGCCGACTCCCCACCACCACAGCGTGTCGAACAGCACTCCACCGCCCACCAACCCTCCGCTCCTTTACACCCCTCTTCGACTCGCTGGACGGCCTGAAATTGTGCGTCTGTACCGGAGCACCACGTTCGCCCTCACTTGCGGTAGCGTGCTGCCTCCTTTCCCGTCAGTCCCTCGTCAGCGGCGACCCACAGACAGGCCGAGGCCCACACACTCAACTAGCCACCCCTTCGCGGCTATCCACGTCCTGCTGCGACACGAGGCTGGCGACATGCACGAGAAGCAGCAGTGAACGACTCCCTTGCGTGCTCTTGCTCTTCCACTCTGCGCCTGAGCTTCACGATTTCCTCAACACGACACCACCTCCAGAGGAGATCCAGCCAACACGGAGGAGATCCGAACAAACACGCGTAACCTCACCCTCGTCGATACACGAACCAAGGCAAGGTCATAGTGCCTTTCTCTATATACCTGTCGCATGCTTTCGCCACCCGGCATGTCTTCGAGCAACCAGGGCCACAGCGCCCTCAGTCGGCCGAAATCGAAAGACTCACACGCAACCATAGGCCAGTTCTCTTTCGCACCGGCCACTAGAACGACTGTTGTAACTACTACGTATACGACGACTACCACTCTCGCCCCTATGCGTATCAACACCAAGAGCCTGTCTGAACGAGACCCCAAGGAATACCCGCTGGCGCAAGTCAGAGCACCGGAGTCAATACGGAAGATCTACTTTGACGCTGGAGGAGAAGTCGGGTGCTTTGAGGAAGCAGACGATGCGTCCAGGAAAGCACAAGAGGTACGCAGCTAGCTGATCCAGGGATCCGCCTTGTTCTTAAACCGCGAGCTGCAGACACGTTGCCACAGAACTGACACTCCTCTTGCAGCACAATGTCCTCCAAGCGAACCTGCGAGCCTCGAACGGCAAGCTGCGTAAGACCGATACCTTCAAAGGGCCTGCGACGTTTGCCTCTCCAAGTCGTTTGGCGCGCGTCAGCATGAACCCTCAACCCCCAGCACTACGATCAGTTTCTGGCCGCCGGAAACGAGACCCCGCAGACGACTCTCCTCCACCTCCCTCGATACGGGAGGCTGCCGAAATGGCAAGTCTCCAGCGGCGTAGTAAGAAACCACGGATATCAGCGCGAGACGATGATGCAACACACTTGGGCATCACGCCCGAAGACTTGGAAGACCTCATTCCAGCTACGCCTGAAACCGAAATGGAGGGATCGCAAGCTGCGAGGGCGCCCACAACCATAGACACACGGAGACAGCTACGAGAATCAACCGCAGGTCCGTCACAGAATGAAGCCATCTCCTCCGACAATCGAGACCCTTCGCAGTCGCAATCATTCTCTACCGGCGTGATCGACGGGCCAGGTGCAGCGGCAACACCACCGATTACAGAATCAGATATGGAGCCCAACTTTCCTCTGGTACGACCGACACCTATCCATCTAGACATCGCAGCAGCACAAGACGCAAGCCTACCTAGTCCGAGTTTGTCGCCCACCACATATGCTGCGAATGCTCAGCAGAATGTGGCTGGAGCGTCGTCACTTGGTCTGCAAGCTGACTTTGAATCGAACGATGTTTCTTCACTGGACCTTTCGCAGACTGAACGGCCAGAGGGAATTGATGACTTGACTTCCAACTCTCAGCTATTAACACCGACGATTACAGGTATTCCGGACATGCTGAATGCGTTCGATGCGCTACCAGAAGAGATGAAGGATTATGTCATGTACCAGATGCTGCGTCGATGCAAGAAATCCACGTTGCATTTCGTTGCCGATGTTGTCAATCCGGCTTTGAAGCGCGACTTTATTGCTTCACTGCCTACAGAACTTGGTCTTGAGATTATTAGCTACCTGGACGTTCAGAGTATGTGCAATGCTGCGCGGGTATCCAAGCACTGGCGAAAACTCATTGATACACATGAGACAGCTTGGAAAGATCTCCTTGAAAAGGATGGCTTCGTTCTGCCCTCGGGTGAGCTGGAACGCGCAGTCCAGGAAGGATGGGGCTGGCAGTTTTCAGATTCGCCTGAGAGTTATGAGAGCGACCTGAGAGGGTTATCTAATGCATCTCGATCAGACAATGAGCATCCTACTAGTTCTGGAACCAGTATGACCGCTGGCCACGAAGGTGCGATAACCCGCTCATCGTCCACGCGCCAGAAGAGAAAAGCGATCAGCAAACAGGGCGGATCCAAGAAGCAGCGCAGGAAGGGTTTGATGTCCACCAAGACGCAATTCCTGTCACACATGCTACCTCTTGAGCAGCGCGATGGGCCTAATGCCTTCGCCAAACGGGCACAGGCGGCGATTCCGGATCCACATCTCGGAATACCTAGTCTGCGCAACATGCATCTCTTCAAATCCCTCTATCAGCGCCACCATCTCATCCGTAAGAGTTGGATGGCCGAGGACACCAAGCCAAGGCATATCGCATTCCGCGCGCATCAGCGTCATGTCGTCACCTGTCTGCAGTTCGACACCGATAAGATTTTGACAGGCAGCGACGACACAAACATCAACGTCTACGACACCAAGACCGGAGCTCTACGTAGTCGTCTTGAGGGACACGAGGGTGGTGTTTGGGCCCTTCAATACGAAGGAAACACTTTGGTCTCAGGCTCTACCGACCGCTCGGTGCGAGTGTGGGATATTGAGAAGGGGAGATGCACACAAGTCTTTCAGGGCCACACTTCAACAGTCCGTTGCCTCGTCATTCTGAAGCCAACCAAGATTGGCGAAACTCTTGATGGACGACCGATTATGATGCCTAAGGAGGAGATGATCATTACAGGGTCTCGGGATTCTACACTCCGCGTGTGGAAGCTCCCGAAGCCAGGCGATCGAAGCATTATGCAGACTGGGTCTTCGGCGGCCAACGATCTCGACAATCCTTATTTCGTCCGCGTGCTGACTGGTCATCATCACTCCGTTCGTGCGATAGCAGCCCACGGCGATACTCTTGTTAGCGGTAGTTACGACTGCACTGTCCGTGTGTGGAGAGTTTCTACAGGCGAGACCATACAGCGCCTGCAGGGCCATGCCCAAAAAGTGTACAGTGTCGTCTTGGATCATGCCCGCAACCGTTGTATTAGTGGTTCGATGGATAACATGGTTAAAGTTTGGTCTCTTGAGACCGGACAATGCATCTTTACGCTAGAGGGGCATACCTCACTCGTCGGTCTTCTGGATCTCAGTCACGAGCGCCTTGTGTCCGCCGCGGCAGACAGCACTTTACGGATCTGGGACCCCGAAAATGGTCAGTGCAAGAGCAGGCTGTGTGCGCACACAGGAGCCATCACCTGCTTCCAGCATGATGGACAAAAGGTCATTTCGGGCTCGGATCGTACTCTCAAAATGTGGAACGTCAAGACAGGAGAGTTTGTCAAGGACTTATTGACAGATCTCAGTGGTGTTTGGCAAGTCAAGTTCAATGAGCGTCGATGTGTCGCTGCCGTGCAGCGGAACAGCCTGACGTATATCGAGGTAGGCATAATCTGCTTCATCGAAAGCTCCCTCGGCAGCAGCTAACAAACTCTCAGGTTCTAGACTTTGGTGCCTCGCGCGATGGCGTTCCCCTTGACCAACGTGGCCGCAGAATTGTGGTCAACCACAGAGGCCAGGAAATCGAAGATCTCCCGGACGCTGACATGGTCGACGCAGTCGATCAACCCTAGTGGGGTGGGTGACGTCTCGCCTTCTCCACCTTCTGTTCTTCATCATGTTCTCAGTCAATACCCCTTACCACTTTCTGTATCCAGTCATACTGGATTTAGCACATCAGCGTGGCGTGCGGACACAACCAATTTTTTTATTTTCCTAACCATCCATGTCACCAAGGTAAAAGGCATATGTTTGTATGCTGTGTGGAAAGGCGTTTATGTTGGGTTAGGGGTTATACTTGCATAGCTAAGGCGTTCTAATACCTCATCAAGGTTGCATCGACGACGACAATGAATACTAGCATATTTTATACCCAACAATGTCTTCCTTTCCGCATTAGTGAAGCCGGTCTCCAAGATCGCACGCGCTCGTACGCAGGAAAGCTCCAGCATCAGCACTAGAGCAAGAGTGTGGACAAAACAATGTGGGCTCTGCACTCCAATGGTTGGATGAGAAACAGTAGCCATGAATCCACTGACGATACCTGTCGTGAATTCAGGTAGGTAAGAGCCTTGATGATCCAGTGACGAGGGATACTGCTGGTGTGCATGGTCACCGATTCGTCCTTAATATCTTGTGCACACACTGTAGTCTTTATACACATTGAGGATGCCTAGAAAGCTACTAGCATTACACCGAAGCCACTGCTCAATTTGCTATTTTGAGATGCTCCTCCTCTTTCATGTTGCAATGCAAGCCACTTATCGTATCATTTCAAAGTGAAGCGTCCTTTCCATTGTATGCGATCAATGCTCAAGAACTGGTGAATGCCTTTGAATCGCAGGATCTGAACTACGGATTAGTTGCTGCTGTGTACGACTTTACAAGTTAAGAGCTTCTTTCTAGAAGTGACGCACCTGCCCCACCGAAGGCCCCACCTGTTCGTCCAGAACTCCAAACATTCCTCATACAGATATCTCACTGATCACATAACTTCAAATACTATACAGCACCTCTACATTCGTTGAGATGCAGACCCAATCCAAACATCCGTGATGCCAGAGTATTTTTTCCATCTTTCGCTCGAGCTTTATTCTTCACGCTCATCATCAGACACAACCTTCACTCCGTCGCCGCAGACCGACATCTTCGCTTCAGAGCTTCCAGCACATAGGCGAGCCTCGTGGAACTCACCGACGCCAACACCTAGAGGTTACAGCGCTGCATCATCTAGCAGCGAGCTTTCTTCACGACCTGCGAATTCTCAGCGCCTCAGCCAGCGCACGCGACCTTCGTTCTCCGATCACCACGATAGTCCCGTGCCAATCGGTAAGCCGCCCACAAAGAAGGAAAACAAGAGGACCCAGAACTTCGCTGCACACAAAGATTGGCGATTCGACACGATATCTATTCTTAGCATCGACATGCTTCCAAATAACAGCGATGAACCGTCACGATCTCGCACAAAGTCCCTCAAGCATGCTGCAACATCTGGCGGCCTAGCGACCAAGGGCAAATTTATACCTTCAGACCCCAAGAATACAGAAGTAGGTTGGGGTGTCGTGCACCTATTCCGGGATGGACATGAGACGCCAGGGCTATACGATGAAGTAGAGGGCGCATATGGACCTTTCGTCAAGGAGGACTGCACGACACTCTGCATACTAGCTGTACCATCATATATGACCCCGTCGGACTTCCTGGGTTTTGTTGGAGAACGAACAAGGGAGGAGGTCTCTCACTTCAGGCTCATCCGGACAAGCAGAGCAAACAAGTACATGGTGTTGATGAAGTTCCGCGAAGCGAGCAAAGCAAGAGAATGGAAGAAGGAATGGAATGGGAAGACATTTAACAGCATGGAACCAGAGTATTGTCACGTTGTCTTCGTCAAGTCTATCACCTTTCAAGATGGTGACTCTTCAGCTCGCGATCCTTCTTCATACCCCGACCTCACGAATGACCCATTCACGCCTGCTCCACCGAAAGAGCCTACTGCACCACTATCACCGGTGCCGAACGTCTCCTCACCTACGGAAAGTACGTCGCTTGCGACCTCGCTCACTGCAAAACCATATGCTCCACCTACGCCTTCGCTCGTCGAGTTGCCTACATGTCCTGTCTGTCTCGAGCGCATGGACGAGACCACAGGACTCCTGACAATCCTGTGCCAACATGTCTTCCATTGTGCTTGTTTGGAGAAATGGCGTGGCTCAGGCTGCCCTGTATGTCGCTACACACAGAACGATGCATTCACGTCACATCGCGGCCTTGATGGCGATGCACCAGAGAACAATTGTTCCGTCTGTGGCGCCACCGAGAACCTGTGGATATGCGTCATCTGCGGTAATATCGGGTGCGGACGCTACGATGAGGCGCACGCTTTTGCTCACTACGAGAGCACAAAGCATACATATGCCATGGATGTTGCGACACAACACGTATGGGATTACGCAGGCGATGGCTACGTCCACCGTCTGATTCAGAATAAGGCCGATGGTAAGCTCGTCGATCTTCCTGCCTCGACGCATAAGACGTTTGGTGCAGCTGGTATGACTGGATATGCAAACGATACCGTCCCACGCGAGAAGCTGGACAATATGGGTATGGAGTACGCCTACCTGCTAACATCTCAGCTCGAATCACAGCGTGCCTACTTCGAAGAGCAGCTTGCAAAAGCGACAGACAAGAGCAGCAAGTCTGCAGCAGTTGCAGAAGAAGCCACTCGCAATGCTTCTGCTCTGGCTGCGAAGCTTAAAGCTCTGGAGATCCAGCATACTGAAGCTGTAGCTACAATATCTGCACTCGAGAAAGAAAGTGCACGCAATATCCATAAGGCGACTTCCGCAGCAGACCTTGCCCGCACTTTGACAAAGCAATACAAGGAAGAGAAGACCTTCAATGACTCTCTTCTCACGCGCATCAGGCACCTTGAAAAGGTCGCTGCAGATGCTGAAGCCAGGGCAAGAGATCTGGAAGCCCAGAAAGCAGACCTGGAGGAACAGAATCAAGACCTCTCAATGTTCATTAGCGGTGCGCAAAAAATCAAGGAGATGCAGGCCGATGAAAGTTTTGGGTTACAGGAGGGAGAAGTAGAAGGCGGAACGATTGAGGTCGGTAAGAAGAAGAAGGGAAAGGGAAAGAAAAAGGCCTAGGAGCCTTATAGCGCTACTGGCAAGAGACCAGCACTCACGGTTGAAGTTGGCAGCGGCCACAACAAGAAGGAGATGGACGGCGCAAAAGCCTTCTAGGCGAGGGAGATGCAATTTCGAAAGGAAAACAATATCGATGATGATGTGGAAGATCAGGCCATGCGCGCACTTTGGGATCGTCACACAGCCTTAGGACCTAAGAGATGTACAGCCCGTAGACACCGCCGCTTTAGCAGCCTTACTCTTGTCGATGACAGCATCCCTTCACCGACTCGAGAACCAAAAGTACCCGTAGTAGTGGATGATGCGGTCTTACAGATCTTATCCGACATACTGAACCCCTGGTCAGTATTCTGGTGCCGGAGCACACGAAGTAGATTTGACATGATCGCCGAAGTACTGGCTACATTTCATATCGACAGGAAGGACATTGTGACCACTGTGGAGGCTACGGTTGCATTCTTCGCAGCCGTCATCATTGCATTTTGGCTCTTCTGAGATATTCTGTTCGGGTTAAAGGCGTTCAGGGCTCAGCTATCAAGAACACGGAAAGGAGTTGCGAGATACCCTCATCCTAGCATTAGACGGCTAAAATGAATATACTATTTACACGTAACCATAACTGAGTATCACTGAGTATCCTCCAAGACTATAAGAGTACTACGCACAGTGATCGCTATACTTGCCAGGACAGTAGGAAGCAGAGTCACAATTGCCGCCTTATTTGATAGCGCGTAGGTCTTGTCGCAAATTGTTGGACAGGATGTAGTGCAACCAATGATGGCCCTATAGAAGCATCGTATTGATGGTTCATGTTTATGGATTACTTTGAAGAGATATGCGAGAAAAGGACTGCATTTGTTGTCGGCAACAGATCATTTGTGTATACTGCTGCCCATCCGACTTACTGAAACAAACTGGATATATCAAAGATGAAGCGTTGAATTCAATGATTAAAATTCGCTACCAATACTCAACTCCACATCCATTCCGCTATAACGCCAGAAGAAATGTTTGTAGTATATGTACAGGTCATGTAAGCACCACCGTCTCAGTCATCATGTTCGTCGAAAGTCGTAAGTATGTTGTCCCACTGTGACTGCCAGAGCAGTAAGGGGCTGAAGGAAGGAGGGCGTCGAACGCAAAGATAATCCAGAATGAGAAACAGACCCACACCTGCGCCGTAAACAAGACACTCCAAGCTACTCCGTATCTTCGATCCAAAACCCAGCGTTGAGCAGGGCCCCTCAAGTGTAATGGTGTTGTGAGCCCTTCTTGCAGCGCAAAATGTGCCTCCTTAGTACCTCCTCAAATCCAGTCATCGTCTTTTTTCCCCCCAACTGGCCCCCCAATATCAATTTCCCTCTCAAATGCCAGTCCAAGATCAAGTTTCGGCACGTCGATCTGTGGTGCCGGCTCGGCCTTCTTTTTTGGGCTCGCCTTGACTGGACTCGTTGTTCCCTTGTCTCCACTCCCCATCCGTACAGGTTTGACATCCCAGTCGTCTTCCAGTGCGGCCCCAATCCAGACTTTGATGCTGTCATGCACCGCGCCATAGTACTTCGGGTTACAGGCTCGGAGATGGCCCATGAGTTTCTCAAAACCTGAAATGCGGAAATCTTCGCGGAGTGCGTTGCGTGCTTGCTGCGTTGGTAGAGAGGCGAGAAGCCCGTTGAGGAGGTCGATATGTGTAGCCACGTAGTTTGTTGCATCCCACTCTACGCCACCAACATAGGGAGCTGCAGGAACGATAGCACGGGGTCCGGGGAAATGCGTTTTTGCATAGCTCTTGGATGGTGTATCTGCAGATGGTGCAGGAGGGACAGGGATGACGTTAAGGTGGTGAATGAAAATCCAGAATACTTCCTTTGTAACGTTTGTCATCTCCTTGCACCAAACCTGATATGGACGGGAAGTGTGCATCTGCAGAATGAAAGGGACCGTCGAAGTTTCTTTTTCCTTGACGGGGTCGCGCAGATAGGTGAGCAACTCTGTTGCGCGGGAGGGCAGTTCGGATTCGGGCGCCATGTCAATGTGGGCAAATATGATCTGGATGATGAGCTCACGGGTTGTGAATTCGCTGGGGCCTTTGTGCTCTTCATCAAAGAGCATGCCAAGGAGAGCTGGATACAGAGTTGACGAGATGCTGGCGAGTTGCTTGAGGGCGCTATCTGTTGTGCAGAGGCCTTTCAAACAGCGAAGTAGCTCATGGAGGATTGTGTCCTCGTGATCCTCACGCCATTCAATTTCCATAATCCGGTGGAGGAGATCCACAAGCTCCAGCATGCCCCCGTCTTGGATGAAGGTGTCGACCCAGTCGACCGTCTCGTTTCGGATCAACAAACGGAGCTTGTGCAGCTTGCCAACTTCGACGTCTTGGGGTTTTGGCGTCTTCTTGAGGTAGTTGATGAACTCCGCAGACTTCACAGTCTTTGAGCTGTTTGAGACGGATCGATTGGAGGCAGCGTCCGATATCAGGGACCTGGAGGACGGTGATTTGGGAATTGGACTAGGTTTGGTAATATTGCCCAATTCTGTGGCCCGCTGTTTCTTTGTCGGAGAATTACTCCTGCTGAAGGTGAATGTTCTACTTGTGGGACGCTCGCGCTTCGTGCCGTCTGCCTTGCTCGCCTGTAACATCAGGCTTTCCTCTTGCGCAGAGTCATTCCTGGACTTTGTCGACTTTGCAGGTCCTTGTTTGATGGCACTCTTGCCTTCGCTCTCCCCTATCGATGGTATGGAGGTGGTAGATAACCTCGGTGTATCGAGCTTGTGCGTTCGAACAAAGTCAGCTTTAACCTCAATCTTTAGCGTTCGCATTGCAGCGCGCTGATGCGTAGGAATGTTTCGTGATTCCTACCATCGGTTAGCAAATGCAGATTCTGTGTAGCTCTTGAACTCACCAAAACTTCCTCGAACTCAGCATCCACCACCTTGGGATCAAGCTTCGTGGGTGGTGGTGGTTGGGGCGTTGTGTCTGCTTGCTTCGCCTTGCCATTAAAGGCAGCGACTGCAGCCATTACCCTGTTTGGTCTTTTTGTTGGACTTGGTGGTGGTTCCATCGGCCCCATGGTCATGAACTGTCTACCGGTGTCTGTACTGGCACGCCCAAGTGCAGGTCTTGTAGGTTTGCTCTTGGATGGCGAGCTATCTCTCGTTCTCTCTCCGTTGCCATGTGTGTCTGTCAAAGGGGCTCGGTCAGTACTCCTCTTGCGCGAAAATGTGTCGAGCAGCGATGTCGTTGACGTCGTCTTAGGAACATGCATGGACTTGGGACGCTCTTTCGGCCCAGGGCGCTTCTGCAAAGATGGCTGGCCTACTTCGAAGAAGTCGCGCTGTCTCGATGGAGAGTAGTTTTGTGCAGTGTACAGGGCGACCTCACCCTCGAGGCTGCGGCGCTGGTCGTTGAGCGAGACCTTGCTGGTCTTTGTTATGTCTTTCAATGGCTGCGAGCTGAACTGAGCCCATATGGGGGTGGGTGGCGGCTCAGAGGACACGGCTGAGTTCAATGGAGCAGTGTTTTCCTTGTCTTTGGTGGGCGACTGTCCTATTTTCTTGGGCCTACTCTTGCCGAACATGGAAGCAAGGTTGGTCGAAGACTTAGTCTTCTTTGACTTCTCGTATGCCAGTCCCTCCTCCTGTGGTCGTCTAAGGTCGATCGACTGCTTTTCCTTCGCCTTGTCCTTACCAAGTGACCGTAGCGACACAGAGCTGAGGGTCTTTTTGTGCAGCCCCTTCCTTGGACTTAGGCTACGGCTATCCTGCGATTGCTTACGCGGTGATGGTGGCAGTATAGGAAGGTTTTCGATATGGTTGTTGGCAGTTCGCAACTGGCTGTGGGGGTGGTCTGGTGGCAGCAGTGGCGCGTTCATTGTCGCAGAAGGCATAGGAATGTATGGCGCAATAACTGGGGCAGCTTTGAGTGCAGTGCCGTCAGACGGTGATCGTTTATGGCTGATGATTGATTTAAGGACCGAGGCCGACTTGTTGCGTCGATGCCCTGTAGTGGGAACTGGCGGAGGCGCTGCCATGACGAGGCAGCGGCGGCTGGGTAAGAATTGCAGGTGCTATAGTGCAGATGGTGATTAAGAGCAATGCAACTGAAACATATGCAGACTATAGCAGGGACATGTCTGGCATATTTGGCGGAGGCGATGGGGATGTCTACTCCAGATGGTTCGTGCCTCGTTGACGTAGTAAACAAACTGCTCGTTGTGGCGGCAACGAAGATGCGCTAACGACCAGCCGTGGGGTGCAGCGCGCATGGACGTGGCACACCGCAATTCGAATTTAGGCATGTGTCTGGGCCACTTGTTCCTCAATGATCCAAGTGTCGTTCTTATTAGGCATGGGATCTGGATACTGTGCAGCGTTTCCGCTCGTTCGAGGCAAGTGCTGCCGAGCTGCGGTTCGATTGCTTCGAAACACACGATCAGGCGGAAACATCTGCCAAACAAGTGGCCAATAAGAGGTCTGAGCAAGCTGTCAATGCTGGAATGTTTTCATTATTGATCATAACTGCAAACTTATTAATCAATAACTCTCATATGATCCAACTCTTTATTCTTTGGGGCGGCGAGCTTTGAAGATAACGGCGTTTTCGTGGTTTGATACATGTTGCAAGGCGTATGGATCAAACCAAGTATCGTTGGATAGATACTGCAATGCACCGTAAGCACTTCGGCATTCTCCAGCATCCCATTGTCCTCAGACATGGTAAGGACCATCAGCTGTTCATAGCATGATTAGCAAGCTGCATCCTCCTGCCCCAACCTCCATACACCCATCCCATTGCATCAGCCATATCGTGGTGATAAGGTATCCAATCTGGTCTCTGTTAGCTATTGTCTACTTCCCCGGGGAAAACTTGACCAACCTTCTCTCACAAACCCACCCTCCTGTTCTTTCAAAGCCTTCCAGCTCGTCTTTTCTTGCATACCCAGCTGCACTGCCCTCGTTCTTTTCCCTCTCGACGCAATGATTCTAACCTCCCCCTTAAGACTCTGTTCTGGCCCTGCTAAGCGCCAGTTTTGAATGATCTCATGGCCAGGGTGAGCAGACCACTCTTGCATTTTGCGGCCGTCTTCTGTTCTGTCTTCATCCCTAGCCGCATCTTGCTTAGTGGGAACTATCCACATCTGCACTCCTGCGCCAGACGTTTTCCCATCACCTGCCTTAAGCATTGAGTCCCAGCTCTCTGGTTGCTGTTGTCGGATTCGACGGTGGTCGTAGCCAGAGGCGATGAAATCCGTGCACGGTGTTGTGTACGTGAATTTCTTCCACCCGTCGCTCTTTAGGATGGCTTCGATATCCATATATGTAGTTACATCGCGCCAGCCATCGCCCTGTCCGTAGCCGTGCCAGCAATCTTCCACTTCTAGTTCATTGAGGCAGAGCCCGGGTAGGAGAGACAAAGCGTTGGCAAAATAGTACGTAGGGTAGTATTCCAGCCTATCATGGGCATAAAGCGGGAACGGGAAAGCGCAGACTCGGATATAGCGAAGTCGAGTGGTAACACTCTGATCAAGAGACAGAAGAGTCTCGAGAAGGTTTTCCGTGCCACGGAAATGAAGAGTACAGTTCAGTGGTAGGTGACGCCAGCCTTCAGCATGGATTTGGCGGCACGTGAGTAACAAGGCCGCACGGGGCGAAGAGGTGGGTTCTGGAGCAGATTTACTGGGCTTCTTGAAGCCGTGGGCGATGGTATAAGAACTGAAAAGGAACCCATAGATCAATTCTCGGAGCTCGACAGGGATGGCGAGAAAGTTCGGGTTAGCCATGTTGTGCAATTGTGGACGTCAGATTGTATGCAGGAGTGCCTTGATTCTCTTCTTACACACGTGGTAAGTTGCAGTAAGACAGCCGCGGCTGTCTGGGGTCCTATAGTTCACGAAGCTCGAGCGTAAGAGTTGCCGACCGCAATATCAGTATACGAGGTCGAAATTCTGTATCTACTGGGAGAGATGGTATACAATTTGGGCAGAAGAACTACGAGGATCACGCGCGGCCTTTATGGCGTGCTAGAGCTTTACACTGTGCAAGAACTAGTTCGTTGTTAGTATGACGTTTGAGCATTTGCCGGGGTACCAATCGAGGGTTTCCTGGCTTTAGCGTGAGTGACGGGATTGGTTCCATGGCGGTGTAAAACGTCTGAGAAAAGATAAGGATCCTGCTGTCGCATGTCATCTGCCATACAATTCACGTGCGAGCTACTGCAGGCTGTTGGAGGTTGTGAACCAATGTCGTGCCTCGACCCAAAGTTCGGCCGTTTGTGCACTGTGATTTGCCAATTACTTGCATTTCGCTATCAACAAGCTCGCTTGCTTCTGGGGTATCGTCAATGCATCTTAACCGCTGCATTTCACCTGCTTATCCACATCTCGAGACTACTAGTCTGACTTGGGCCACGCACGGCTCTTTTGCTGTTGCGTTGCAGCCTCCTTGAGTTTCTTTTGCTGCCACTGCCATTCTACTAGTACTGGCAGGAATTGCCACAGATCAAATTCCGGCCACAAACACTTGAGGAACACGATGGACGTGTTTTCGTGACATTGCCATAGCATGAAGTCGCTCAAACGCTCCACACCTGACGTGCGCACTAGTAGGTCAAGTGGTGGAGCATCTGCTGTCATCATATTGTCAGTCAAAGTTTGGGCGGTGATCGCTTCAGGATCCAGGAACTGGTGAAGGCTGTGCGAATCATCCTTATCGTATGGGTTGATCGCTGTTGAAGTCGAAGAAGATCGTTCATCGTCGTGTTTGCCTTCTTTCGATGGTGATGAAGAGCGAGATTCTTGTTGATCAGCCTCACCATCGAAGTCATCCCTGAGAGACTGCTTTCGGATGTGTTTTGTGATGCCCGATTCAGAGAATGTACGTTTCGAAGGACTTTGGAGGTTGTGGATAGGCGTGCTGTATGTCTCGACAGTCTTCATGACTGCGGTCGTGATCTCGTCCCGCGATGTGTATGGAAAGCAAATGTTCAGTATAGCCCTAGAAAAGTTAGAACAGTGACCCAAAACCAATGTTTCCAACGGTGCTTACTTCTTGTTGTGTGCAGTCAGAGATACAGCTTTATCTACGGCTTTGAGAACGTCTGGTTTGACGAGGTTTCGCTGACCCAGCACTCTGACAGATGCTCCATAGCGATCGAGGAGAGCGCCGTGCTCAGATAGCTGCTCGAGCTTTACCTTGGCCATAGACATCAGAGCATCAACTTCGTGTTTTGAGCGCTTGAAGTTCTCAATACTAAAGGCGTAGATGGTGACCACCTTGACACCCGTCTTGTAGCAGACTTCTAAGATCTGCAATTAGGTCAGTGCTTTGCAGAAAGACCAAGTGAGCCACGGCGTACCCTTGCTAAAGACTCGAATCCCATATTGTGTCCTTCCACAGTCTCTATGTGGTGATTCCGTGCAAACCGTCTGTTGCCATCCATAACGAACGCAACATGCTGAGGAATTGGCCCCTGTTTGAGGGAGCCAATGAGTATCTCTCTCAGTTGCCGTATTGTCCATGCAACTGGCGGTGAGGTCGCGAACCACTTATGTATACGAGAGTCGTGGAGAGAGCCCATAGTGGAATTGATGAGATGCCTGGTCTGGGAAATTTGTACGGAGGTCGCAATGGCAGGGACAGTGACGAGGACGGATTGGACTACTTAGTGCGCGGAGTGGTCTATGATGGGGATGGACGGCTAGATTATCACGAAATGGACGGCATATTGTATAAGAAGTCCAATGCTTGTAAGATGCTACGTAAACCAAGGCGAGAAAGCTGAGCCCTGGAGGCTGACGCAGTTCCAAGGGACCTCGGAAGATTTAGCGTACGATTCTTTCCTGTTTGGGCTACGCTCTCGCTTCCCTAACCCTGCCGTCACATCCGCTGATTCTTCCTTCGCTTGACAACTGACAACGCAGCCTCTTTGCCGCGCAATCGGAGCTGGTCTCTTCTCCAAGACTTGCTACCATACCACCATTTTTGCTCTTGACTAACATAGCCATGGTTGATGAAGTAAAGAAGAATGTTGCGCAGCTTGCTGATCAGCTTGCGGAAGGTTTCACGGCGTTGAGCGGAGAATACCAGGCTCTGTTCGAGCAGCAAAGGCAGCTTGAAAGCAAGCTGTCCTGGGTCAAACAACAAGTATGTTTCAAAATTTTCTATCTTCTTACACCAACCTCCTTCATGATGATAAATCTTTAGCTCTAGACCTGCAGCTGCTTTGCGGCTTTGACAGAAAACAACCACAGCATAACCTGATCTTCCTCCATCACACTACTTGTCACATATACCTTCTTGGTACAACGGCTGACTTGGAACAGTATCTTGATATTTTGAAGCGTTTTACGCCGAGCACACTGTCGCAGGATCATATTGCTTTCCTTCAGGATCTCGAGCGAGTAGCCGAGGAACAACCTCGAGCGCGGGTGAATGTGGTGGATCTGTTGGCTCAGGGCGACGATGTGGAGCGAAAGAGCCGGGCTGTAGTTATTAGACAAGCTGAGGTCGCTGCGACTGCTCTCCGTGCTCCTACCGAGGGTGCTGGCGTCAGAATCTGGAGCGGCCCTCAAGCGGACCCACAAACAATATCATCGAATACCCAAACGAGCAGTGTCATTTCGCCCTTGGAAAAAGATTTTACAGCACTAGGAACACCCAGTAAACTTGGGTGCCCGTTCGCATCGGGAACTGGAAGAGGCAGCTCGCTCGCTACTCCGCGCAGCTCTACTTCAAGACTGAGCTCGCGAGGTAGAAGGTCGAAACGTCCATCATTCACCGACCCCATTCGCGCTGAAATCTGTGGAAACAATCCATCTTCGCCCTCTGTGTCAGTCGAAGGTTCTGCCGTTGTGTGCCCGATTCGATTCCTTGATCAACATGATCCTGAAGAGGTTGCAAAGTACTTCGAGAAACACAAACATGAGCTGCCGAGGAGTCACGAAGTATGCATCACTCGCTTCCAGAGCAATCAAGAAAGCATTGAGCAGTTGGACCGCAAATACGGCAACCTCGTCAATATGATCCAAGGGCTGGGCCAGAAGCACCAAGCTTGGCTGCCTGAAGAACCTGAAGAAGCGATCGTAGAAGAACCTGAACACGAGGGAGACTCGAATGCTAAGGCGGACGCGAAGGTCACAAAGTGGGCGAAGGCCGTCTCAGATAGCCTTGAAGGCGTTGCACCCCCATTGGAGGAAATCCCTCAGGAACCGGTTGCAAACGAGGATCGGACGAGTCACTTTGACCGACCTCTCAAGGATGTTAGGGTGGGCGAATCACCAAGTCGTCCATGGGGCATCTCGATTCCAGCTAAGTACATGAATGCTGAAAGCTCATCTTCAATCGGCTCTGCTGCAACTGCATCCCCACCAGTGCCGCTCAAGACTGATCGTGAGATCGGCGAAACCCCACAGAAGACTGCCGGTAAGTGTCCCTTCGACCATGAGGCTTTGGCGAGAATGCGTGCGCAAGGGACATCACAAGCAGTGCCTACTATGCCAACAATGCCTACAGAGGCGACCGCACCCACACAGCCAGGGCCTAGCACTTATCGAGCGCCGTCGCCAAAAATGGAGCCTACCATCAAGCCAGAGCCTGTGCCACAATCTTCGCCATCACCACCGAAGGAGCAAGATGCTCCTAAAGTCATTCCCCAGATGATCTTCAATGGCCCCGTCTTTTTTGGATATCCACCCGACCAACTCGTTGCGCTTTTGCAGAATAGCGATCTCAAAAGTGCATTTCGGGGAGCATAACTGTTAAGCAGATTGATGGAGAGAATAGCATTGTTTTTAGCCCAAGGCACTACCAGTCACTATTTGAGCGTTCTGTATGCTACATAGCTTCCTGTTGCGTTTCTCTGCAAGCGTTTCTCATTTCGCCAGCATGGAGTTCGGTGTCTTCAAAGATTTATACATCATCCTGCATAACTGATTTTCAGTCCCACTTCGCAGGACCCTTAGTGTTAACCCCCACAGTGGTCATACAGTCGTGCCATCAAATATTCAAGTATCTTCTATCCCTTCACTTTTTCTGCAGATCGGTCATCCACGTCCGAACTCCCTTCGCGCTATCATGTGTAGCTCGGAACACTGTCGCGGTTAGCACGTACAAATACACCAGGTTGATAAGTGTACCACCTACATTGTCGCTCATTCTCATCCAATCCTCTCATGAAGTCTGCACCTTCGCCTAGTGCGCCACGAGGGTTGTGTGCTTGGTCTGCTATTACAGCAGCGCGAGACTTGTATGTCTAATGACCGGGCGTTAGCCACTGGTGACAGAAAATATCATTTAGAAGGGTGGCTAAGCTAGTATATATAGGGCAGGGGGGATCTAGGACGCACATCTGAAAGCACTTCGATCATCTCTTCCTCGTCGAAAAGTTCGAGGATGCGTGCACCGAGGTTATAAAAGTGCGGTGCCAGCGCTCTCAAATCCACCGTTCGTGGGTCCGCTTTGAGCGCATTCAGCACGCGAGGACTCAGCGCTGCTGGAGGGTCTAATGTTACCAAGGATTGCGTGTTCAGACTTTGACTATGAAGCGATGTTAGTTGTGCAATGCGACGATTTGGGAGAGAGTTAACAGCTGAGCGATTTTCACAGCTGGTAGATCAAGAATATGATGATAGATGTGCGATAAATGATAGCGGTGAATGCCTAGCCTGTTGTACACGGGCGAGCCTAATAGATTTGGAGAGGGGGGCACCAAGTACCTTAACGCGAGCATTTCTCCTAACCAGAGGGGAAGTTCGACTTTGGAACCAGCCTTTATGTCGCCACTCATATTGCCTTCCAGATAGCCTAGCCCGGGCACAGTGAGCTCGAATGTGCAAGGCACCTTTTGGGCGTCTGTAAGGATGGCGTCGACATCATAGTAGGACGACATCGTGGCGCCTATCTGGGCTAGGTTAGTCGAGGAAGGATTCTTGGTGTGTGAAGCTAGAAATTCTACATTTAGGGAATGATATTGCAGATTGCAAAAGGAAGGAGTATGTGGTTGAAAAGTAGTCCATCAAACATCAAAACAATACACATGTCTGAACGCCGCTAAGAACTCTCTTACAATTCTAAAGCTTTGGGTATAGGGAAGAAGGGTAGAGTTGAACCATGGTATTGTCTCCTGACAACCATGTGGCGGCGACAAGAATGTCGCGCGTACCGTGCAACCATACACGTAGTGGGACGAATATGCACGGAAACCATTCGGTAGAAAGGAAGACCGGCGAACAAATGCTGAATGCAGATGAGAACGAACAGGGAAGGTGTTGGAAGGGAGCAGAAACAACACGGAACGTATGCTTACCTTTGTTGCCTCTCCAGCTGTGTTGCGCGTCTGGGTGTGCCTGGAGCCGGAGTTGGATGATTTATAGTGCGTTTTCGCCGCCTATCGTGATATCACTAATTGCTTTGCCTTTAGAGCTGGTCACCAACGTGTCGAATACTGTTTTCTGGATCCTCAAGCACTTCGATTGCCTTATTGCATCTTACTATCGTTCGCCAGTTGTGTCTTGATAATTGTCGTCGCGCGACCTGACTAGCCGCTGCGGGCGTAGTTTCACCGCCTTCGCTGCCATAGCTCCAGTGAGGTCCCCAGTCATCGTCAACGAAGCGAGCCGCAGTTCGGGATTGCAACGAGGCGGCTACATACATGAACTGCTCGCGGGAACATTGTCCGAGCTTCATTCGTAGATTTCTAGCAGTCCCTGTCTTTCTTAACTAGAATCTCAAATATTCGAGGCGGTATAGTCCAGGTACGTCATGCCCACCATCTCCAGCTGATGATCATCTGGTGTCGTGTGGATACTTGATTACGCTCTTCACGGCTCGTCTGCAAATCACTGAGCCTCATCGTTAACGTTCACAGTGGGAACACGTTCTTTCCTTGTGCTGCCGCCAACATTGATTAAAGACGCCCATTGTTGATGATAGCTACCACCGAGTTCTACTACACAGCGCCATAAGCTCATCGCCCACATCCACGCCCACCATCGCGCCCCTCTACCATCATGGCAGTCAGCGAGCGAATATCACAGCTTATGGGCGCTCTCGACTCAGGCACCGGCGCCAACAACTCGCGAGCAACCTCACCTGGTGGCGACTGGCGCGGCGCTAATGGCATAATCAATGGCGAAGACAGCAGAAGCCGTCCCCGCACATTTCCCTACTTCGAGTACCTCCCATACCAAACTGAGGACCACAGTGAGCGTTTGGAGAGTCTAGACACATGTCTGAAGCACCTCTACATTGCCGTATCGGCAGGCGACTTTGCTCCTGGTGCTGTGCACTGGACGCGCGAGATTCGAGGCTGGCTTTCCCTCAAGTTCGATCTTCCCCGCAGCACGCGGGTGAAACTCGTGAATCTGTACTATGAGTTGGCTCTCGCTCCAGGGCTGGATTATCTGGTAGCAGAACGCTTCGCGTCTATGTTTATGGTGCTGACCAAGTGAGTTTTCTCTGGCTCAATCATGAACCGCTAACACGTCTGACACTGTAACAGGCGTAAACACTACCTGCGGCCGGGCAAAGACCTCACCCTCGACTGGCGGCCTCTATACAGGGAATTGAAGCTGTTCGTCCTGCCCTCAGAGTCCGGTGGCGCCCATCCTCCTAACGTCAAGCGCAACATTCGAACATTGACGAAAATGTGCACATTCGCCCAGCTATACTTCGACCCTAACGAGATACCAGCTATGTTTGAGGAGCTGCTGCCCTTCTTCAGCACTTCCTTCAGTGAGGGCGCCTTTGTGGTTGTAGGATTGCTGAACTTGCTACTTCCCACGAACGCAGCACCAGAAGACAAACCGAATCTGCTACCGCAGGAATATTTACCAACTTTTTTCCATTGTTGGTCATTGGTAAATCGATCGCGACTGTTTGACGCACACTTCATAGACACAATATCCCGGTTGGCAAGGGACAACCTTACAGCGCCACATGTCCCCTTCTCGCAGTATGGCATGTTCACAGGCGAGCAAAACTCGCATATCTTTACAGCAATTCTCAGGCTGCTCGAAATCCCCGTTGGTCAGGCGACATCACCGTACAGCAGTGCGGTCGACCTAGGTGCCGGCTTGGCAGTCATGCTTGACAGAGACCAGCGCAAGCATCCCTCAACGCACCACATAGCTCGCTTCATCGGCATGTCGCTGTCACCAGCTTGTCTGGACCATCCCGACTCTATACTGAGCAAGCTGGAAGGCCTCATTCAAGCTGTGGAGACATTTTTTCACCCATCGAATTCTGGTAGCTGGACGAGACCCCTTGCACAGTTGGTATACTACTTAGCCGATTTCTTCGTATTACGTTGGAATCGAGAACACAGTGGCGAGATGGATGTGCCAAAAGAGCGGCAATTGAACGACGAAGTCAAGAGGCGTTTTGTGCTCTGCTTACGAGAAGTTACGTTCATGGGTATCTTCAGCAAGAGCGATAAGGCTGTGCAATATGCGTTGTCTACCCTCCAGAGTTTGGCGTACTTGGAACCGAATCTGATCTTGCCAGGCGCACTGCAGCGAATCTATCCAGCCATGCAGGGTCTTGTCGAGGTACATCGTACAATTTCTTCAATTCGTGCATTACACATGCTCTCCAAGATTATGGCAAAAACAAAGGGCTGGCGGTGCCACGTGACGACAGTACTTGGGCTTGCGTTGCCTGGTATTGACGCCAACGATCTTGAGAAGACTTTACACACCCTCCAATACGTGCAGGGAGTGTGTTACCTGGTGCCATTTCATGACCTTACAAAGGCGAAAAAAGCCTTCCTTTCTTCTAGTGCTGGGACGGATACGCCGCGAGAGGACCCAGGTGGTGATACAGGGCTGGCTATGCAATGGATCACACAACAAGTCGAACGATTAGAAAGCGCTAGTGGTAACATCGAAATCAACTACGACGAAGAGCTAAGCGACGAAGACGAGCAGATGATCCTGCGGTCCTCCACGACAGGCTTGAATGAGTTCCTCATTTCGTTCCTTGGTCGTGTCTTTACTCTTCTGGAAAACCTACCAGATGCCTCGAGGGTTCGAAGTGGATCTCCCGAAGAGTACGTGGTTAATCACCTACCCGCTGCATTCACACCGTTGCTTGCAGCGCTCTCGCCGGAGCTGTACGACGTTGCGCTAGACAAGATTGCCAACTTTATCTCAAACCATGTCATTCACCAGGCACGAGATGCGATTGCCTTCATTTGCAACAGTCTTGTCAAAATCAATCCTGAGAAGGCACTGAAACGTTTGCTTCCTCACCTGTTCGCAGGCATCCGCACAGAGATCGAGGACATCGGTGCTGGCTCAACACGAACAACAGGTGCCGAAGTTCTCCCTCGTGATCGCGCTTTAGTCTGGAATCTTAGCATCTTGAGTATGTGTGTTGTGCACGTCGGCGATGCTGTGCTTGAGTGGAAAGATGATCTCTTTGAGATTGCCGAGTATATGCAACAGAAGTGTAGAGGCACGCCCACCGTACATGTTTCTAACTTCATCCACCATCTCCTGCTCAACTTGACTTGCACTTACACTATCGACTATGATATCTATGAACAAGATGAGCTTGCACAGGGCATCGTTGCGGAGTCATGGGGAAGGCAGGTTGATGTGAAGAAGTTGAACATCAAGTGGCACTCTCCGAGTCCTGAAGAGATTGAGTTCGCCATTAGGCTATTCGAGACACACGCTACTAATTCCATGAATGCTCTTGTCGCACTCATCTCGGCGGATTCACCGATTCAGCGAGAGGGTACTGGGAAGGATTGGTCGGATGAAGTGTCGAGGAACCTTGTCCTGCTGAGACTGATTATCTCCGGCATCTCAGTACTGTTCGACGTTCGACATGACCAAGTCAGCGGAAACAATGACGCCGAGTCTGAAAGCGAGCCGGACCCTGACGCTATGGATACCGAGGGCATCGATGATGATGCTGGTCTCGGCGAGGCGGAGGACGAGGAGGTCAAGCCCACATTCCAATACGAGTCTGGCTACCCACTCTCTCGCGACGGCGAGGACTATAAGCTCATCCATGGCCTTCGCCACCGTGTTGGTGAGATTCTGCACGATGTTCATCGATTCTTGATCGAGAAACAGCCCGACGATGTTCCGTGCTTCAATTCGCTCTACAACGCTTACCGATCGTGGTTCATTGATGTTGGTATTGAGCGTTCTGCGCACGTCCTTGACCGGATATCAAGGCTCCTTGACAACGATGAACAGCCGTTCAGGTTTAGTGGGTTACGGAAGCAGTACCCTCGGCCACTCCTTGTCCGGCGCGCGAACGTATACCATTTGCAGCGCCTTCGGCATAATGCCAACCCCAGACCAAAGACTGCGCTTGACAAGCAGTTGTTGCTTGATCTTGCAGAGTCTAGCATATCACTCTATACGGAGATTCGGCGTACAGCTCAGACTGCGAATGAATCAGCTGTCAAGTGTATATTGGGCGCTCGACCGCTTGTTATTCCATCGCTGCTAGATGCGTTCGTTAAGGCTGTAGCAGAGCATGACTACCCTCGCATTAAGGGTGCAATGTTCACTCTCCTTTTCGGTAGCTTGGCAAAAACAATCAGTCGCGACTGGAGGTTTACTCCCAAGTTGATCAAGGCATTCATCGAGGTTACTGGTGCTGATAAGCCATCTGTCCAGAAGCTCGCTACAAATGCCACCTTCCAGGTCATGGACATGGGCAAAGCAATGGAGCGCATGGTCATTCTCGACAAGGACGTTGTACAGGCGATTGCATATGCCATTGACTCTGCTGAAGATGAAGTCGTACAGCAGAAGGTCACCAGACGACGCGAGTACATTAGGAGGAAGCGAGCCCGCATCGAAGGCAAAAAGGCTGACCTATCGAAGGAACTGGTCCAGATCGCCAAAACCGAGCACTGGAAAAAGGTCAGCCGTACGGCAGCCATCATTGTCAACCTTGGCATGCGGTACGATACCATTGCTTCTGATGAGATGATCGATCTTGTTGCGAAGGGCACCATTGATCAGCATCCCAGCTTGCGTGGGCTGTATGCCGGCGCTTTCATTGGGCTGTTCTCAGTCATTCAAACACGAGCAATCACTGGTCATAGTTACGAGAAATATCTCTTGGGTGAAGAAGACCTGCCTGACAAGATCTCGGTGCCAACTCGGCCTGATGATCCGAACTGGACAAGAGAATACCTCGAATCATTCGCACAGCCTGAAGCCAAGTACTATGTCGATTTCGACTATCCGGGTTGGCTTGTGTGGAACAAGACGATGCCGGCTTTTCTTCCAAACGCGCCTCCGGTGCAATATGACGAGACCGAAAACAATGTGCGCAAGAGAATTGCAGGGCACCTAACACGATCGTGGTTTTCGAACTACTTCGCTTTTATGAAACAGGAGCCACGCGATGCCAGCGCGGACCGCTTCCGTATGTCTAGCGCGATGCTGTTGACACACGCCTTTGACCTCATCTTTTGTGGCTTGACTGAAGCGACGTTCGACGACATCAAGGACCTCACCGAGGCTGTGTACAGCGATGGGAGCGATAAGCACCAGCACCGCGCCACTTCTGAGATTATGGCTGCGCTGCTTTCTTGCGCACCGGATTTGCAGTCTGAACAGCGAACAGAAGTCTGGGAGTACGTGTTCCCGATAGTTCGTGGCATTTTCAAGGATGGTCTTACACCCGAGAACTCTGGGTATTGGACTACATTCTTGCATGTTGTTTTACAGTCCAAGGATCCTCGACGAGGCTGGCCTATGGTCGACTGGCTCGCGAGCTTCCGCCTCGATATGGACTCTAACGCTGCTTTCAAGGAGAGCTCCAAGGTGAATCTCTTAACACAGATGATCAGCGATGCAGGTTGGCACTTTCGTTTGGAGAAGCCTATTTTGGAGGACTTCATGAAGCACCTCGACCACCCTTACAAAGGTGTGCGTGAGGCAATGGGACAAACTATTGCGACCATTTATCGTACACGTTACCACGAGTCATACGAAGACGTCAGCACTCTGATCAAGGCACAGAAAGAAGCCTCGTCAATTGGTATCCGCCCTTACCAGCCCTCAGAGGAGTTCACCACAACGATCACAGAAGTATTCTCCCGCCTTGAAGCCTGGCGTCACCAGCGTGAACCCGGCCAACAAACACCCTCTTCTTACACCTCAGGCGGCAAGACAGTTCTGCTTTGGCTTGACTCGACGCTTTCCTCGTACGAATGCACGCAACTTGTCAAATTCTTTCCAGACATTTTCATGGAGCAATTATTGCATATGATGGATATCAAGGAAGACCCAGAGCTACAATCTCTGGCATATCACGTCTTCCGTCATCTGCCCAACATTCCACAGCGTGAGGGCGAAGACTCCGACTTCATCGCCGCTCTGATCCGTATCGGAAAGACCGCGACAAGCTGGCATCAGCGTCTTCGCATCCTTATCAATGTCCAGGTCATCTACTTCCGCCGCCTCTTCCTCATGAGTGTGTCACAGCAACAAGAGCTGTTCGACTGTGTCTCCTCCATGCTCAGCGACGTACAGCTGGAAGTTCGCATGGGTGCTGCCGCAACGCTAAGTGGTATGATCCGCTGCAGTCCACAGGCTTTCCGTGATCGCCAAGTCGATACGCTGAAGAAACGCTTCACTACCCAGTTGACTAAGAACCCGCTACCGAAGAAGAAAGCGTTAATCCCTGGCACTCCGTCTGCGGATCAAAATAAACTCATCTTGACTAGACATGCTGCAGTGCTTGGGTTGGGTGCTCTAACTCAAGCATTCCCCTACCAATCCCCACCGCCACAGTGGTTGCCGGATGTTCTAGCCACGTTGGCGCGTAAAGCGAGTAGTGACCCAGGCATGGTAGGCAAGAGTGTGAAGAGTGTGTTGGCGGATTTCAAGAAGACGAGACAGGACACTTGGCATGTTGACGTCAAAGTAAGTATCCAATCTTCTCGCTTTGTGGACAATTGTATATATAAATTTTTTGTGCGAGAGAATCTGACAATTCGATAGGCGTTTGAACAAGAACAGCTTGAGGATCTTGAAGGCGTGCTGTGGAAGAGCTATTTTGCCTAGACGATCTGTCGCAGCTGTTTTGACAGAGAGGGAAAGATGGTGTGACTTGGCGAAATGTACAATGCTTCAATACAGCGGTACATATTGACATATTTGTTTGCGTGGCATATAGTAAACGCTAGGGATTTTCGTATACCAATACTATAGATGAAACGTAGTTCTGGCAGATCTTTGCGTGGTATCTAATTGGTGACGGGTGATGGTGGCGGCTGCTGCTGCTGGCTCATATGAATAATTTTATGTTCTTGTGCTTGGCCATTTGATTGGCCAATTTGATCCCGGATTACTAGTCGTTGATGGTTGCTTTCTCTTGACGCTTTCAGCATAGATCTGCAGAAGGATGATACCTACCAGGTGTTAATGAATGACCAATGGCAGTGATGATTAAGATTGGCCACTACAACCAACCCATCATCTTCAAGATGGCTATCGGTTGCCTTTTGTCCCATGTACCAAGCGTAAATGCGATTACTCTTTCACCTCTGCCCAGCATACGACCACGTACAATCACATCCTAATCTCAGCACTAATGATTGGGGCCCTTCAAACTGGGAAGAACTGGCTCAGAAGTCGCATTCTGGGGAGCCTACTAATTAATCTCAGCCTACGTATAACTCAGGAAGGTATGATGGAGACAGGTAGAGGATATGAAGGCGGGTACAGAGTACAGGGAACATACATTCTAAGGTGTATGTCAAACTATGGAAGGAATCTCAATGATATGATATAGGCTATTGCCAGCAATGTGTACCTTTCCATCAGTCAGTCAGTAATAACACCGAAAAAAAAAAGCTGTATCATACGGTAAGCAATCGATGTTGGACTTATGAAACAATAATATCGACAGTTGGACGCGCTGGGTGGACAAATGCGTAAGTCTGGTGTAAGATGCCATCATTAGTTGATTTCAATGAGTGGGATTGAGAAACATTGGCTGGTTCATTAAGGCGTGTTTTGGATACGCAGGCAAGACGAGGGTAGACCGAATGTTCTGTAATCCGCGAAACTGTTGGTTGGTTCAGGTAATAGTATAGGTGGTATTGGTCTGAAATACATTTTGTTGATTGACATATTGAGCGACTAAGATACAGATGTCTTTTATCTACTATATATTGCTGCCCAGGTGGTGTTAGGCCCAACAGGACTGAGGCGTTCTTTGAGGAAGAGTTGCCGCACTGCATGTGTGTATACGTACAGAAACTCATTCAAAGGATGTCTTTAGACAATCCTTCACCCCGCTTTAATTGGATATCATGTTTCTCTAACATTCACCGTTCGATATTCATCTTAAATCACACCGACAGTAGTGGTTCTAGCATTAAGGGTGAGATGTACGTATGCATTATATTAGCACTCCTGAAGAGACACAATGTCTTTCGTACACCTGCCAGTTTGTCATGACTCCTTCACACCACAATTCAACTTTCCATAGAGGCTTGCTTCAACACATCACAGCCCCGTCTATCGATTGAAACTTCCCATCGACCTCCTACGCTTCTCCTGTTCTCCAACCCTTATCAATGGGCCCAAACTGACGTCGCCCGAGTCCCCACAACCATCCGTACTGACACAAATTCCCAACTTATTATCATCCTGGGCACCAGTACCACCACAATTGCACAAATTCTTGACACAAACCTGCCCAACTGGGCAACCTGGAAAGGCTTCACCAGGCGTATCCGAAATTTCCGTTCGCAAACAAGGTATGAGGTTTGCACTACCGCATTGGTACCTTTTTTTGTCAAAGCAAACACCATGATTAGATTCATCTGTGGCGCAGATACAGCTTGAGGTAAGATTGCTGCTTGGGTTGCAGGGTTGGTCGAAATCGCAAGTGGAGTTGCAGGGCGCACGCGCGCATACTCCATTTTTGCAGTCTTGATTAGGACCGCAGACATTGCCGCAACGGCCGCAGTTGAGTCTATCTGTCTTTGCGTCATAACAGGTGCCATTACATGTTACAGTGCCTACGCCGCTGCAGGTTGGCGTGGGGGAAGTATTGGTTGCGGGGCTTGTTGACGTGATATTCAAAGAGGCAAAGCTTGTGGTCTGGGTTGCCGTTGGGATTGAAGTGATGTTGAGGGATGTAGAGTTTGTTGAGAGAGATGTGCACGATGTAGTCGCATTATCTGTGGTTGAGGAACCTGAGGTGAAAGATGCGTAAGTGGCAGAGATTGTTCCAGTACCGGTAGAGGTGTCATCTCGATTTGAGGCCATGGTTACTGTAGTGACTGAAGTGGAGGAGCCGTGTGAAAAAGTGATAGTGTAAGCCGTGCTACAAGATGCTGTAGAGGAAGCGGTCAAAGTGAGAGTTGAAGTATCCGTACTAGTCAAAGTCTAAAGAACGTCAGAATATACTACAAGTCACAATTTGCACGCCTCTCACCGTGCTGAGCTTTGTGAGGGTGTCTTGCGTGACCCCTTTGCAAGAGCAAACATTGGCATAGACTGGGCCCGAACTGAAGCAATTATTGCCAGCATATGCGGGAATGGTCCCTGCGATGGTCGTCGAACTGTAAGACAAATCCACATCTTGGCGAGCTTTGATTCTACCAGCTACATCTCCCAGTGAGGCTGGGGTCGGGGTAAGAGAGGTGGAATCCAGAAGGGACAATGCGTCACTTGTGACGCTAGATATAGCGCTGCTGGTAGGTGTTAAGGAACAGGGGACGACTGCAGTGGTAGTGGTGCGGCCGATAACTGTAATGGTGGTACTGATGTAGTTTGTTAGCTGTGACTCGGTCAACAGATTTTCTTTACTCACACTGGATAGACAGCTACAGTTGTTGTAAGATAGCTCATGCAATCTTTGAGTGCAGACAGCGGATGGTCTGGACCAAGAGCAGTTCCCCACACAGCCCGGAAGCAGTTGTCTTCGGAGCATGAGCCTTGCCTTGCAGCTAGGTTTGCAATAGCAGGCACCGAGTTTAAGAGGGCAATGAACGTAGAGAGCTTCATCTCTGTTTGTTTTGGATGATTGAAGAAGACAATGATACTTGTGAGTCTGTGAAGAAGAAAACGGTAGTCTTTATACATTGCTGTGCGCTGAGCATTTGTATCTGATGTAGAACTGGTTTCGTAGTTCATATCGCCAATTGCCAAACTGGTGCCTAGAAAAGCCACCTACAACTCTCAAGGAGCCATTGGCGCCCAAATCAGCACAAGTCTCATTCACTGACTGTGGCAGCAGTGGTACAGACAGCAAAAAGTGGGAAGCCTAGTGGCCTACTGCTCGCTTAAAACTCAAGTTGCAGTTGTGGATACCTACCATCCAGCAGTAACACAGAAGAATTCAACAGAGTGGGCGAGTTGTTGCCAGTGAATCAGTACAATGCCAGTAACCTAAGTTGCTCGGTGATTGCTGGTGTTACTCTGTCATGAGAGCTCGAAGAAGTCAGCACTTCATTGACAGCATCTTACAATGTTATTGCATATGCAAGAAATGAGACCTCGATCTCTACTTTTGTGAAAGGCAGGTGATGCTATGTTATGCAGGCGCAGTGGACTAGACAACCGTTTTTGTGGAGAGGCTGAGACAAGTAGTTCCGTTGCAACTACAGACCTGCAAATGTGGGCACAGTTGTTCAGGAAAGCCCAGGACGCGCAATGAGATGTGACGAAGCAACACAATAGTAATTAGTGCCATATCAAGGGCATCGAGTAGGAACACTTGGAGCAAAGAACCTTTACTATCATTGAGGCTGTAACAAGTATATGAGCTACTGGCCGGTGTTGATGATACCAGTATCCATAGTATGCTAATAACCATATCAGTCTCAGACTAGAGATTTCCACATCACGCAGGCTTTTGGCTCTGGTACTTTCATCAGTGGCAGGGTGCACATGCGAACACGCCTTAACGGCCGTGCAGATCAAGGCGAAATCCACAGTGGCACCGCTCATTGTTTGACGCAGAACACTTGCAGGTGGGCTGAACGTCAGAGAAAAAGATTGCAGAACAGGAGAGGCACCGTCGCCTCAGCAGAGAAAGGAACGATGGGAACAAACCGAACCCGTTCAGTGAGTTATCTGCACAATGTCCTATGATAGGCAGAAGGATGATTTCAAGCTGGGGGCAAGAAATTGGCAAACAGCATGCCTTGAATCATGGAGTACATGATCATTGCACGAATTGCCCAGTGCCCTCTGCTTGACTGATCTCTTGAAGTTTCATCCGATTGCCCACCTACTAACCAAGCAGCCACCGTCAGGTACCAGAGCGGATATCCGGATGCGATCCGGTTGACGATCTGGACGTGAAAACTAGTAACTGCCGCAACAGCCAGTATCAGCTGCGGTAATGCTAGTTCTGGCAGGTTGCACGTTACGGGAGGGATACGCTTAGCACCACGGGTGTCACTAGCGTGGGGTACAGGACGCCCATACAACGGCTGAGCATAGCCGATGCGGAGGATCGTTACACTTGAATAAATCAAGAGCCACAGCATTGGAAAGGCAAGCAGGAATAGTGGAAGGTTGGATAACGTCCAGTAACGAAGAAATCCGACGTTCCTAATAAAATGTTAGACATAGTTGCATCGTTTTTTCCTCGCAATCCTACCAATAATAGCTTTGCACCCATGAATAGATGCTTGGGATTTTCTTCTCGCACCAAGGTCTAACTGTAGGGTTGCCAATAATGCAAAAGTCCCTGTAGGCAAGATATTGTGGTCCAACAAAGCTAATGGCTATCAGAACACCTGACACACAAGTGACGATGATTCTGTAGATGTCATGTACACTCGACCGCATTGAGAGGAGTTGAGGCAGGTATCGCGCAACGTCGTACAGAAGAATCAAGCCACTCAGCAAGCCGTTGCTTCGTAAAGTAGTCGCCACAGCGAACAGAAGGCCTGAGCTAAGCTTGTAAACGATCTCCCGAGCACTGATAGTAGAGAGATTGGTGGCCGCTTTAGACTCTGTATAGCAGAGCATACCAGCCACGTTGAAGAGAGAGAACAAAGACTCAGCATAAGCCGTAGAAAGAAACAGAGATGCTGGCGTGACGATGTGAAGTACAGATGCGATGAAAGGTATCCGAGACTGCTGGCGCCCTGCTCCCGTGAGTAGGGTCAGTAGTCTGTACAAAACAAGCACAGAGATGAGATGACAAGTAGTAGATATGACAATGCCAGCTACAATATAGTAAAGTATTGGGGCACTTGAAGTGCTTGAAAATACTATGTCAACGTCAATACGAGTTCAGTGGAGGATTTATGTCTTCTCACATTGTGTCGTGACATTTAGCAGCTGGGAGAACACGGGGCTGAACGCCCATTCCTGCTCAAATACTAAACCTCGTTCGGCAGTCTTTATAAAGTACAAGGCATCCCATCGGAAGAGGTTAAGGGTAAGATGATTGAGTAGAGATGAAGATTTATAATTGATGTGGCGATTGGCACTTGCATCAGTCAGAATCAGAGCTGAACTGTCGTATCCGGGACCGGGACAAAATGCTGTAAGCAGGAAGAGCAGCACTTTCCACGCGAAAAACCCTAAAACAAGGCGCCTACGATCCAAGGCCTTTGTTGCTGCCATCGAAAGACGTGACGTGAAGGTTGATGATAGTCAGAGGGAACGCGTCGACGATTGGACAGCCCATTAGCGCGGTTTGTCACCAGCCAAGCCTCGCTTAGACCCGCACCACATTTTGATCCTCACAATCATCCAAACTTTTCGTTCTCCGTCAGTCCAGCAACCTCGTCGTCGACCGCCAACTAACCAACGGTAAGCGCAACACCCGCCTCTGATCGCTCGACAGCATTCAATCGCATGCGACAGCAATGGAGCATGTCGAATACAATGATGGCCAGAGTGCAGCGAGGCAGCGATGCCCGCTCACTCTTACGAGCTACAGAACTACTTAGTGGATGAACATTCGCTGATGGTTTCTGTTCTCTATGATAGAGCCTCTACAGTACAAAATGCCTCCTAAAGGAAAGAAGACCGCGCCTGCCCCCTTCCCCCAGGGCAAGGCTGGCAACAAGAAGGCTGCCAAGGTATGTTAAAGCAATTCTTGCATTGGATTTGCAGAATCTAATCACCACCAGAACCCTCTTCTCGAGAAGCGCCCCAAGAACTTCGGTATTGGTCAGGACATCCAGCCCCAGCGCAACCTTGGCCGCATGGTCAGGTGGCCCGCGTACGTCCGTCTTCAGCGCCAGAAGAAGATCCTCAACCTCCGTCTGAAGGTTCCCCCGGCGATTGCTCAGTTCCAGCACGTTGCTGACCGCAACCGTAAGCACATTCTAACAACGATAGAAGAGCGTACCTAACGTTTGTCAGTTGCCACCCAGGCCTTCAAGCTCCTCAACAAGTACCGCCCTGAGACCAAGGCTGAGAAGAAGGAGCGTCTGACCAAGGAGGCTACCGCTATCTCCGAGGGCAAGAAGAAGGAGGATGTCTCCAAGAAGCCCTACACAGCTAAGTTCGGTCTGAACCACGTTGTTGGACTCGTTGAGAACAAGAAGGCCTCGCTGGTCCTCATCGCCAACGACGTTGACCCCATCGAGTTGGTTGTCTTCCTCCCCGCCCTCTGCCGCAAGATGGGTGTCCCCTACGTTATCGTCAAGGGCAAGGCTCGTCTTGGTACTGTCGTTCACCAGAAGACAGCAGCTGTTCTTGCTCTTACCGAGGTCCGCTCTGAGGACAAGACCGAGCTGTCCAAGCTCGTCTCCGCTGTCAACGACGGCTACCTCGAGTCCCACCACAAGGATGCCTCGCGTCACTGGGGAGGCGGTATCATGGGCGCCAAGGCCAATGCTCGCATGGAGAAGCGCAGGAAGGCCCTTGAGAGCGCTATCAAGATCTAAACGGTCTGATGGTTTTGCTTGGTTTATGAATTTTATGGCGTGTCTCTTATCTCTGCATGTAGGGTTCACAATACCACGGAGTTACGGAGGGTTAAAAGCAGTCGCTAGATACTGCATTGACTGGAATCGAACAACGATAACGCACGCCATTAGCATTATTGTGCAAATACGAGTGATGAGTGATGTAAGCCCTAGTGGGCTAGTTCCTTAATCTGGAAGTCTCACAACAGTCGCTGCCGTTGTCACAGTGGCCGGTTACTATATAAGGCATGTACCCCACTAGAAGCTTGAGCAATGGTCGCGCATCCCACTTACATCATCCTACACAACACCCATCACAATGCCGTTAACAATCCTGACAGACTCAAATGTTCGTAGTTTACTACACCAATTATCGAAGCAAGATATTCTCGATTTGCAGCAGTCTCTCGCAGATGGCCTCCACTATTATTCAACCGCAACCGAGGAGGACTCCAATGCCTGCTGTTCTTCGTACCAACCTATGCGCACAGCGCTCAAGCGCAATGACGGCCAAACAACACTCTTCATGCCTGCCTCGAGCAATGATGGTATTGGATTCAAAGTCGTAACGCTTGCCACTTCAAATGTGAAGAGGCCTTCTGATGCTTCTTCAATAACATCCTCCCTCAAAGCTACATCCCTCTCTGAATCAACACAATCCGGCAACTCTTTCGAGCAGCCCTCGTCTCTCGAAAGTTTGCAAAGCACAACTCCGAAAGGCACACTGCAGCTGCTAGACAAGGCTGGAGGTCCTCGCGCACTTATCAATACAGAGGAGATAACCGCTTTCCGCACCGCACTAGCCAGTACAATGTTGTTTAAGAAGCGACAAAATGTACATGATGTTGTGGTCTTTGGGGCAGGTAAGTCAGACCTGTCCACATAGCGGTGTCTTCATCTAACGAACTTTAGGCAAACAGGCCTATTGGCACATCCGCCTCGCCCTTATGCTACGCGGTAATGACATTCACCACCTCAACATTATAAACCGTGACTTCGAGCGCGTCCATCACCTGCTACAATCTCTATACAACCCCGACGAGCAGCCGATGAAGTTCGACCCTCACACGACCAAGATTCCCTCGTATAGGAAAGAGGGTGAAGGCCTTCACAGACCGAAGATTCAAATCCTCACACCGTCGCATGGCGAGTACGAGCGCCTTCTCAAATCTACAATACGCGCGAGTAGCGTCATCTTCTGCACAACCCCCAGCCTTACACCGCTCTTCCCTGCCCCATACCTCACGAATCCTGAAGGCAGAAAAAAAGGTCGTTACGTAGCAGCAATTGGCTCATACAGACCACACATGTGCGAGATTCATCCGGACATCCTCCGCCAAAATGTTACGCCCGATCACGGTCGGCATTTCCACAAACATGCAAGCCAAGGCGGTGCGATTGTGGTGGATAGTGTGGAAGCATGCCTCAAAGAAGCAGGCGAGATCATACAAGCCGGCCTCTCACCATCTGAAGTTGTTGAAATTGGTGAACTTGTCATGCTCAAGCGAGATGCTGAGAAACGGCGGTCAGAGTGTCAGGCACAAAAGAAGATGAGCGAAGAAGGGTTAGATGAGAATGGTGTAGAACTGGGTGAGGCGCCCTCGATCAAGAAGAAGAGAAGGGGGAGCAACAAGAGTGGGAAAGATGATTATGGGGATAAAGAACATCAGAGTTTGATGGACTGGCTACAGAAGGGCAACGTCATCTACAAAAGTGTGGGCTTGGGGCTGATGGATGTTGTTGTTGGAGGCGATTTAGTAAGGTTGGCAGATGAAAGAGGAATTGGGATCAGAATTGATAATTTCTGAGGAGCAAGGACAGTAGTGTATCCAGAGTTGTCAAGGGGGGGGGGGGGGTTGGCCATAAAACAGAAGTTTTGTAATCAGCATTAAAAGATGCAGAAGTTGACTCTGGGTTCATGTCTTCCGTTCGTGTTATTGAAAGAATCAATTGATGGAGCTCTATGCTTTCTGGAGACATTCGATGCGCAGCAAAACGGCATCGGCTTCAGCGTAGAGAGTTTATTTGAAAACTGACATTATTGTATTACGAAAAAAAAATACTATATGTAATCTACGTCTCCCTACAAAATCCCTACGCTTTCACCTTCAACGCCACAGGCTCACAGCTGTACGCCTCACCGCCCGTAACAGTGAACTTCATACTATCCTTCTGCAGCACCGTCGCACCGTTGTCCGGGTTTTGGATCAGGAAGATTTTGTTCAACTGATTTTTAATACCGCACACGAAGGGCCAGAGGTAGTTGCCCTTTGTGTCAATAGCAAGCATTAAGGTCTCGCCCTCAACCTCAACTTGTGAGAGCGTGATGAGCTTTGCGCCTTTGGGCAGTTTATCCCAAGTTGCGAGACGTAGGCGAGATGCTCCATGTGTAGCAAGGACGTCGGGATAGTAGTGTAGCAGGCGGTCAGAAGAGTCGCCCATGACTGTCTTAGTGACGGAGTCACCATTGAAGGAGCCAGTGGTCAGGTTGGAGATGTCGGTTGGGTCATTAATCAGAGAAAGGAAAAGGTTGCCGTTTGTGCTCGGATTGAGCTTGAGAGAGTTTGTCGTGTCGACGATGTCGAAATTGACGAAGTTGACATTGGTGGCATTGGAGATTGCGTTAGCGGTCGAATTGCTGACTGTCAACTGAGGGAAAGGCTGGCTGGTAACTGAAGGGTTTGTGGATGTTTCTGACTGAGAAGTCTCAAATGTGGAAGTCACACTGGGCATAACGGTGGAAGTTTGACTCAAGGTGTTGGCAGACGCCGCAGCAAAAGGTGTTGGAACAGAAGAGTCGGGTATCGCACTGTTCTGTGCTGGACTGAAACCGGTGGATAAACTTTCAGGTACCACCATTTCCATAGAAGCAGGCTGGGCCTGCGGGAGGTCTGGAGGCGGTGATGCTTCAGTCTCTTGACGCTTGTTCCAACGAGCGTCACGGAACCAGTTGTAGTTACCCTCACGAGCGGGATTAGCGACGAGATAGCCGCCATTGTCAAGGTTCTTGTACCAGATAACACCAGTTTTCTGAACATTGACCCAGGTATCCTGTTGGAAATTCTCATTGGTGTATTGCCATCTTCCGCCTGAGTTTCGGATCGCATTATACATGTTCTGATATACACTGCGTGAGGTGATAGCACTACGACCATAAGCGACTGCGATGATGTTGATGTTCGAAACACCAGCCATTTGCTCATATCCAGGGACCACTTGAGTGTAAGGCTGTGCACTGGCAGGGCCTGGGTTGATGGTGTATGATCCTGTGCCACCAGCAACGACAAAGGTGCGCAGCTCCTTCCCATAACTGTAGAGCATAGAAATACTCTTCTGCGTGCCTGGCATTGGATCACCATTGGCCCAACCTACAATGTTGTTGGTATCAATGACGAACTGCGACCCACGGACTACATTAGACTTGGCGTACGAGGTGATATCTCGGTCTGCGTAGAACATGCTGAGGAGAGACAAGGCGGGTTGCACGATCATGGCGTTATGAAGTGGGTCCGTGGAAGGTGATGGGTTATTGGTCTGTACCGGCCAGCCGTTTTTGAGCCAGCAGTTGATATTGTCGGTACGCTTAGGTCCCCAGACAACTCCAACGCAAGTTGGCACAGTACCACACCAGTTGATACAATCATCAAAAGAGTTGCGCTTTCCCCAAGTGATGTCAGCGCCCGGAGCATCTTTGCCACAGGTGATGGTGTACTCATTGTGATTGGAACCAGAGTCTGTGAACTTCTGATTATTCGCATCAGGACATTGAAGCGAAGTAGGCGTTGGTGTTGGTGTTGGTGTTGGTGTTGCTGATGATGTCAGAAGAGTTGATGAAGGTAAAGGTGTGGTCGATGACTCAGGTGCTTCTGGGCGTGTACGGCCAATGCAACCCTTCGCAAGCTCGGGAGACTTCCACTCCTTCAACTTCCATCCAGATGAGTTGGGGGCGTCAATACGAAGCTCATTGGTAAGAGCAATGTCCCATGCAATACCTTGGCAACTATCGCCTCCGAACTGAGACTTGGATGTTCCGACATCGAATTCAAGCTTCGCTTCGGCGGTGATGGCAGGAATATCGGTCAGATTGACAGCCCTCTCAAACTTGCCATCGAGAACATTAATACCGAAGCTCAAGGTAACCGGGAGGCCAAGTGCAGCTTTAGCGCTCAGTGCGCCGTGCGCATCGAACTTCTTAGTGATCTCGGGTGTCCAGCCAGACTGAGATGATTTAGACTGGTCAACGAAGTCAAGGGTGGCTTGGAAGGCAGGCCAGTTCAGGCTGGCTCCAGTGAGCAACTGCCCTTCTGCTTCAATGCTGAATGTTGCCTGAGCACCGAGTATGACACGAGGACCAAGGGACACGATCTTAGGAATCTCCCATCCGGGCAGGCCCTTCACGAATAGATCTTTGCGGAGTGTCTTCTCGTACGATGTGAAGGCATTGAGGCCCAGAAATGCACCAACATACATGTTACCGTGAACACCAACCTGCGCCTTCTTCAAGCCAGAGAGGGGTGTAGCGCTAATCGAACCAGTAGCAACGAATTTGCCCTTCACACCACAGTCAACGCACCATAGCTCAACACCAGGCTCGGGATCTTTCTCTCCAGGCAGAAGCTTGAACTCAGAGGCAACCCTGGCAAGGTTGATTGCGGACGACTTCCACTTTTTCCCCTCTCTTTCAGGGCGATAATCGTAGAACTTGAAACCTGTGGTACCCTCCCAAGGAGTGGTCTTGGTGAGCGACGTACCCGAACCGAGATCAATTGGCAGAGTAAGTGAGTTGCTGTAGTCGCCAGTAGCGACGAAAACAACAAGCTTGGCCGTGTTGACAGCCAAAGCGACGCCAACCTGGACAGTAGTCTTGACAACGGCGACGGCGACTGTAGCAGCCTTCTTTGCAACTTGAACCACGGCCTGAGCAGCCTGTTTCACGACAGTAACCGCAGCCTGTTTAACTACCTGAACGGCCTTCTGGACCACCTTTTTGGCGAAACTGCTGAGCCAACCGCGCTTCGAAAGATCACGCTTGATACTGACATCAGTGTTCTCTGAAAAATCAAGGCCAGCCGAAGCTAGTACGTGTTGCTCGTCGTCGCCATTGGTAGCATAGTATCCCAGCTTTTCGTCGAGAGAGTTGTCAAAAGAAGTTCCGCATGCAACAGCGGGGAGGTCATCTACGAAAGAAGATCCAGGATTACCGCAGCTCAAAGCGTCCTCATCGGTAGATGAAGTGTTGGTGCTTGTGATGTTGCGCTGTTCAATCTTTCCGAAGTCGATGTCCATCTCATTGTACACATCAGCGAGCTCGACGCTCGCACCGGAAGCACTGAAAGTGTTGGTATTTTGATCAAAGGCGATGGATCGAGCCAGCCAAAACGAATTTTGATCACCATTACCACAGCTCTTTGCACTAGTGACGAACAGAAGGGGAACTTTAGCTGGCCATGTGTCTGCAGCATGGCTGAAAGCGAGGAGGTTGTCGAACTTAGCCTGGAGGCTGCCGCCCACACAATCAATATTCTTGATGTAGACCGAGTGGTCCAAGACAATGGACGGGTACTTGTAATCGACTGTGATGCGTACAGTTACAGCACCAGACTCTTCATCCTTCATCGAGTCGGCATTACCACCAAACCAAAGCTCGGTGACTGGCTCAGGTGTAAGGACACCTAGACCACCCATATTAATACCAGGAGGAGAGACAGGTCCAAGAGTAGCAAGGGGAGGACTGGGAAGCGTCATGACCTCGGCTAATACGGACTCTGTTGCACCAGCTTCCAGCTCTTTATCGGCCACAGTGGGGAAGGTAAAGACATCTTTCGCGGCTTTCTTGACGACAGCACCCCACACGTGTCCGACAGCGACGCCCTTGTTGACCTCGTTCTTCAGATAACATGATGGAGCGACATATGAGACTGCCTGGCAAGCATCGTTCGTGTCACAAGCTTCAAGGCACAGGTCGAATGAGGCTGTATCAAGAGACTTGAAATCGCCACCCGAGTAATCAATACCACAGGTAATTTCGTATGTGCCGCCAGAAGGCATGGAAGGGTTCTTGCCATTGCTAGCTGGGCATGTGATGGGTGCGGCCTTGGTGGTATCGGTCTCAGTATTGAGCGTGGTACTAGAGCTGCCAGTGCTGCTGGCGCCAGATGCGACCAGCTGGGCTGACCAGACATGGCCTACAGCGCCACCCTCGTTGACTGCATTCTTCTTGTAGCATGTTCCCCATACGTAGCTGACATCAACGCAGCCATCTGTCGCGGCACAGTCTTCGATACAGGCTGCGAATGAATCCTTGTTGGAGGAACCCATGTCCCCGCCACTAAAAGTGCCGGTCAGTAAACAAATCAAATAGCAGGTAGTTTAGATCATACTAATGGTCGAAGCCACATTGTATCAAGAACGTGCCCTTCTTAGAGATGTACTTGACTCCATCACTGGCTTTATCCTGGCAGGTTACATCCTGTGTAGCTGGAACCTTGGTGATTTCGGTACTGGCACCGGCGCTTGAGGCAGTCACCTTTTTGCGCGCAGTCCAGACAGCTCCGTTGTCAACAGTTGTGGTGAGCTTGTTCTTCTTGTAGCAAGCATTAGGCCAGACGAAGGAGACATCAACACAACCTTGAGCAGTGTCACAATCATTGATGCACTCCTCAAACGAGGCAGGCCAAGATGTTTCCATGTCACCGCCACTGGATCAAGTCAATGTGATAATCATAAGTGGATGTCTGACTACTTACACATAGTCCTTGCCACAAATGATCTCCCATTCGGCATTCTTAGCGACAAAAGTTTGACCGTTGCTGGCATTGTCCCAACAGGAAAGTGTAGCTGTTGCACGTTTGGCTACGTGTGAGTTTTCAGATGATAGAGCGGGGATTGCTAGAGAGCGTGCGGCCAGAAAGCCCAAAATGAGAGTGGGTTTTAAAAGAAAGGACGCCATCGCGAATAATGACAGTGTAAGCAATAGTAAAGAGTGGCACGAGCCAAAGGCTCTGTGAGTGTAAGACTAGGCAGATGACACTGGAAAAGCCTGTCATATTCCAAGCAGTTCTTCACCTGGATCTTATACTTCTCTTCTGAGGTTGCTGGGACCTGCTTTGGGGTCTAGATGGTTGCAATTTCCACATTGGATGCATTGTTCTAAGTAGACGAAACGGGGCTCCCGATGTTCAGCTGAGAAGTGGTGATACTGGTAAGGCTAGATTAACACGATAGCCCACATCACTGTAGTCGAATGAAGTCGGACAGTCTTCGGTCTTAGCCTCGAGGGCTCTGCGGAGCATACATGGGGAAAGTTGTAGACAGTCAGTGGTCTGGCTATATTGTGGCGCATCTCACGAAGCGCTAAACCATCCACGCCGATCCGTTCGCCCAAGACTTTATGTTAGCAACCCTGATGGCAGTTATTGCAAAAATTGAACATCCAAGAGTCAGTGGAAGCTAAACTTTGAACTCGTGTGCATCCTGTCGATGTGTGTGGTTCAAGGGACGATACGTAGGCATGCGGGGTTGAAGATCGAAGGATTCACAAGGCCACGTGCTGACCCGAGCCGCACTGGCCGAGTTCGGTCACTCCTGCTTTCCAACTAACTGCAACTCTCCATTCGTTTTGCCCCTGCATACAAGGCTTGAATTCGAGCTATATCCACTGCATGTCACTGACTTCGAAGTCGGCAAGGCTGCTAAATGGGCTAAGTCTCTCTTCTTCCAGCACAGATCGAGGCAGTTACGTGCGATTATCGAGTGCGCACCGACGCCCCCTTGATACCTGCGTTAATTCTCTCATAAAGATCTGTTACTCACGCACCTTGCCAAGCCCTCTGAAAGCTTGCAGGCGAGCCCGTCCTACCTAGATGAAGATTTTAACTAGATAGAGGGATCCGTTTATGCCCTGGACGCCCGTCACTTAGCTTCCGCGACGTCAAGGCCCAGGGTCTAGATTGCGGACTACAAAAATAAGTGCAAAATCTCGTAAGACTCAAGAATGGAGAAGAGAACTCCTTTAGAGCGCACAGGCTTCTCCATGAGTCGCTGGTTGTACGTGTTTGAATTACTCGTGAAAGAGCTGGGATACTCTATGTTCTGGCCCATGGTGCTTTACACCTTGCAAGAAGGTGGGATGGGACGGACTAGAACTTGCTCAGACATCATCACCCCCAAACTGAGGAGCCTCAAGGTCACACTAGGAGGATTTGGCTTCTGGCCAAGACCACTCAGTGTTTTGCTGTTGGTTCTCAAAGCTAGCATAGATCACCGGTCTCGTCTCGCCATGGACTTATATCTGATCAGGAGTCAGCCTTTTGGGCTATATATGAAATTTCAAGCCACCGTTCGAGTTCCTCACACTAATTTAGTAGGCGGATTGGACTGGACTTCGTTTTAACGTCTACTGAGAGTCTATGCCTATATAAACGAGATGAGCGAAAGCTCACCTGGTGAAATATGATGGCTTTCAAGGGAGTGGATCTATACAAGTACAAGAGATGATGCGGGATACGTCCCAGGAGTTAGCGGGTGGTGTTGCTCTTGTGGATGGACTTCTTGCCTTCCTCTATTGAAGTTTACCGCCTGTTCACAAGATGAGCATCATCGCAATAGCTCATATGGGCTTGAATGCTCTGATATCACAGTGGTTCTTGAAATCGAGCAAATAGCGATAATGTTGATTAGAAGAATATTAAGGGGCAGCGTATGTTGCAAAGCTCTGAGTCGACATAATGCCCATAGTTATCGAAGGGCAGGCATTCATATGCCACTACAAACTCTGAATATGGATTGTATGTATAGAGGGACCAGCCCCAACTGCAGCTAGCATTATGTGGCTTGTCAGACTGTGAACTCGACAGCTGGGTCAGACAAAACAAAATCTGCTTGTGCACAATCATGAAAGTAGCAACTGACAGTGTTAAGATAAAAAGTGATACCACTCTCTATCCCAGCGTTGATTGGTATAAATACCTTCTCAACAGACAAAGGTATTAACACGCAAGTAGCTAATAGCCCCTACTGTCCGTATATACCTTCTACGTCTCAATTCAGGCCGCCTACTGAACATGCCCACTTGATTCAGCTTCGAAAGTAAAGTCTCCTATATCCAATCATTGAACCCCATCAATGTGGCGCTCGAGTAGGTATCGAAGATCTTGGTTTTGAGAATTGAATTTTTGAAGATATGACACAGCAGACAGTTTGATTTGACAATGATATGATGGAAGCCCATTCAATAGTCGCGTGCTGCAGTAAGTATACTGGATCTCAGAGTGCTATATGTTGGGACTGTGCGATGGATAGAGCGTGTAATATGCGCGAGGGTGTTAGATCTTCTTCTGCAAACATTGCAGTCAGCGGTCCATATGCACCCTTATCTGCAAGTCGACCATGGCGCTGTCTATTGTTGGTATTAGTTCGCTGGCTGTGGTCATAACCCTGGAGTACGACGGCAAGTTTTGCACAGTATGTCTCTTTGTGGACGATAACGGTAGTAGTTTTCTCGTCTATTGATGACTGCTTCCGAACGAAAGTAAGTGAAATGCATATTGGTGGACGTCATATTATGGGCCAAGTCACCGTTGCAGGATTGTTGCGGATTTATTATGGGAATGTCACTCTTGATGCAGAATGTAAAAGCGCTAAAGCATTTGAACTGAGCCACATACTCTGACTGAAGAAAGGTGATGCTGCTATGTATTTTTAAGCCAGACATGTTACTTTTCAGGCTGTCGCACACAACGGAACCTTACTAATATCCTGCTGTTCTTTGCACCGATTTCCGTATATTCCACATCACCGGTACATCGCCAGTGTCAGCTGTTTGTGACGTTACTAGAAATACGATCAGATGTCAGCGCATACTTGCTAGAGATGCAACATGAACCAGCACACATATAGCGAACCGCAACGTTCAACCCCACTGATTCCCAAAGCTTTCCCTTGAGTCTCTATGCATGGATTGGTAGGTGTGCTTAAGTCAGTCTACCATCATCTGTCTGGAGCATTTGTTCGGTTCAGTTTAGTGCGCCTCAGACGCTACCCATGTGAATCTTAGAGCTTGAACTTAAGCTCAGCGAATCCTCAGTGAATGCTCTTATGTCGGAGATGACCTGGGCTGTAATGACAAGAGGGGTTCGTTAACCCAGGAAAGAGTTTCATGAAAACGTCTTAGTTAAGACAAGCAAACGTTAAAGTAACAGCAGCGTCACGAAGTACGCGATACTCTCAGTCTGGCCATGTACTGTAGAAAGACCCAGACAATCGAACGCCATCGAATCGGGCTATTCACCTGTGCTCTTCAGCATCTTGTTGCTCGTGATGGTGGTTGACAAGTCGGTCCGCCCAGATCGAGTAGATGTCATCGACTCAGGCCAGCCAATCAAAAATGCCAAGACCCTGATTAGAGATCCGACGAACTTCACGACGAACATTCACGCCGCCACGCCCCCAACGACGACGCTTCCCCGCACGCATCAATTGCTCGAGCGCACACACAAACCGCGTTCACGATGCTCGCACGACATGCTCCAGCTTCGTCGGCCCTCGCCGCGGCCGCCCACCGCGTGTTGCCCGCAGCCACTGCAGCTACACGTCTCTCGACTGCTACCGCCCCGTCACCGCAGCAGAAGCGCACTCTGGCCACAGTAAATGATGCTGCGCCTAAGAGGACATATGGTGGTCTCAAGGACCAGGACCGTATCTTCCAAAACTTGTACGGTCATCATGGAGCTGATCTGAAGAGTGCAATGAAGTATGGAGACTGGTACAAGACAAAGGAGATCCTCCTCAAGGGCGATGATTGGGTACGTAGAGCTTGTGTAGCTGGACAAATCAATTTTAACATGTTCTAGATCATATCCGAGATCAAGGCATCTGGTCTGCGTGGCCGAGGTGGTGCTGGCTTCCCCTCTGGTCTGAAATGGGTATGCAGTATATAAACGTTTTACATGTATTGACCAATACTGACCCTTGCAGTCTTTCATGAACGCTAAGGGCTGGGAGAACGATACCAAGCCCCGTTACCTTGTTGTCAACGCTGATGAGGGCGAGCCTGGAACATGCAAGGACCGTGAGATTATGCGCAAGGACCCCCACAAGCTCATCGAGGGCTGCCTCGTTGCTGGACGTGCTATGAACGCCACTGCTGCGTACATCTACATTCGTGGAGAATTTTATCATGAAGCTACCGTCCTCGAGCGTGCCATTCAGGAAGCATACCAAGCTGGTCTCATCGGCAAGAACGCCTGCGGCTCCGGATACGATTTCGATGTCTACATTCATCGTGGAATGGGCGCCTATGTTTGTGGTGAAGAAACCTCACTCATTGAATCGCTTGAGGGCAAGCCCGGCAAGCCCCGCCTCAAGCCCCCGTTTCCTGCTGCCGTTGGCCTTTTCGGATGCCCTTCAACCGTTGCCAACGTTGAGACTGTTGCTGTCGCCCCTACCATCTGTCGACGTGGAGGCAGCTGGTTTGCTAGCTTCGGTCGTGAGCGCAACGCCGGTACCAAGCTCTTTGCCATCTCCGGTCATGTCAACAACCCATGCACCGTCGAGGAGGAGATGTCCATCCCTCTCCGTGAGCTGATTGACCGCCACTGTGGCGGTGTTAGAGGCGGGTGGGACAACCTTCTTGCTGTCATCCCTGGTGGCTCCTCAACCCCTGTTCTCCCCAAGCACATCTGCGACGACCAACTCATGGATTTCGATGCGCTCAAGGACGCACAATCTGGTTTCGGTACTGCTGCAGTCATCGTCATGGATAAGTCTACAGACATTGTTCGTGCCATCACTCGCCTTTCCAAATTCTATCACCACGAGTCCTGCGGTCAGTGCACACCTTGCCGTGAGGGCTCCAAATGGACCCACCAAATCATGGACCGCTTCTATAAGGGCCAGGCTCGCGAGCGCGAGATTGATATGCTCCAGGAGTTGACCAAGCAGGTTGAGGGCCACACTATTTGCGCGCTGGGTGAAGCGTTCGCTTGGCCGTTGCAGGGACTCATTAGGCATTTCAGACCTGAGCTCGAGGCCAGGATAAAGGACTACGGATTGAAGAATGGTGGCGAGGCCCTTGCGGGTGGTTGGGCACATGATGCCGTCAAGAAAGGACAGTTGGTGTCGCCCGGACAGTAGATGAAGGCATTCAAGATCATAGGAAAGAGGAGAGAGTCTTGTACAATGCATGTTCCTTTTGTTTGAGCTTTTCTTTGGGCGGCTGTATATAGTTTCTCAGCAAATATGAATTGCAAACTATAAACGCTTATCAAAACATTCAGTTTTGCTTTCCCAGTTGCCCATCCCATAAACGCCAAAACGCTGTGCTTGGTTCATAATCCAATGTTAGTCCAACGGCAGTGTTGCACTACCCGAGACATATTCCCACAAACTCCTCCCTTGAAATCGCATTATCTCCATCCAAATCAAACTCTTCAATCATAGCAACCAACTCATCATTACCCAGCGTCTCTCCTAACTCCCTTGCTACGCGCTGTAAATCCTGCAGGGTAATTCTCCCCTTGCCACCCTCATCAAAGAGCTCAAACGCCCGCAAGATCTCATCTTGCGGATCCCGCGCCACTATCCGCTGTGCCATTAACGTTTGGAAGGACTGGAAAGATAGGAGGGGACGTGCAGGTGGCGCGTAAGTCGATTGTGCTGTCGCGCGGGCACTATCTCTTGCAGGTTGTTTATGGTTTTGAGCGGAAGAGGGAGTTGTTGTCCCATGAGACTGCAGTATGGACAGTATTTCTTGTTTTGGAAGGTCGAAGCCTAGAGCTTTCATTGCGACTTTCAGCTCATGGTAGTCGATATACCCATCCTTGTCCAGGTCGAAGAGGTTGAATGCTTCGCTAATTTCTTCGCGTTGTTCTTCTGACAGGGAGGCCAATGCTTGTGCATCCATGGCGGATGAGGCAAGGCGAGATTCTCGCGCGAGTCGTTCGCGCTCAAGACGCTCAGACTCGAGACGTTGCGCGTTTTTGGGAGCAGAGGGAAAGGCGGGCGTGCTGAATGTTGGAGCTGATGTACCGGGCGCAGGGCGGTTGAGACCGTAACGGGGAGCGTTGGAGGAAGTTGCCATGGGATTTTGAAGGTGTTGTGTTGGATTCAGGTTTTGAGGGTGAGCTGACCAAGTAGTGGAGCGTTAAGCTCCGGTGGTCAAGGTTCGTTGTCGTGCGATTTGACGGGAAAGATCGTGTCCTTTTCACAAAGATTTCTTGTGGAAATTGGCGTGAGGTATTTGACGTTGAACAATAACAATTCGTTATTCGTTGATCTCTTTGTTTGGTGTTGCAGTTTGGAATCGGGTCGACGCGACGTGAAAGCTTAGCGCGTTCACGAAGGTGGGGCTAGTTTCAAGCGGCTGGTCAATGTAGACGTAGAGCGTCATCTTCTAGACATGTGTACCTAAACTAGGGTAAGCCATATCAAAATGACGATAGAGGGTAACAAATACTGTTCATTCCTCAGAAGACCGAGAAGTAAGATGCAAAGTGTGTTATGCAATCTTGACCAACAGGACCGCATCTACATAGTCTCCCTGCTACGGCACGTACTATACGACGAGCTGAATGTCTATGATTCACATGAAATTTCTCTTCATTATGCTAGAAATTGTTTGCTTTAGGTCATATTGTTTACTTCGAAGAATCCGAGACAGCGCTGTCTAGAGCTGTGTAAACTTCCAATGACCAAGCCAGCTCTCATCGTCCAGGCAGCAGTAGGTACCCGTAGGTACCAGTAGAAAATCAGGCAGCATGTATACTACTTTAAGCATATTTAAACGTACCTCAAGTCTCAGTGATCGATGATTGTATTCATCATCTGTGTCTGGCTCTAACATCATCTACTCTCTTAACGTTACAGATAGTAAGGTTTACTGGGGTGAAGCTGTAAAACTGCACGTGATCTTTTTTTTAGCGTGAAGTTTGGGGCTTGATGGGAGACGTCGTTATTGAACGCTGTCTCCATAAAATTGCATCCGTCACACTGTTTCTCTTCCAATAATCACTGCTTTACGTGATTTGCTCGTTCACAAAACTTGTTTCACTTCTTACGTTCTCGCGCTGCGGACGTCGCCGCGACAGCTCGATTGCTTGGCGCGTTTTCCTCCAGCTCTGCTTTAAGCTGTGCCAGGGTAGCACCGATCTCACTCATCCACACTCTCGAATCTTTCAACTCTATCCGCGCCCGCGCGACCGAACACCGCGCATTGTTAGTCGAGAAGACTATAACACGCGCGCGACGCCTCGCACAAGGTCAATATGTCTTTCGGCAGCGGCGGCTTTGGGGGCTTTGGCTCCAACAACAACCAGTCCACAGGCTTTGGCTTCGGTGCTGCGAACAACAACACCAACACAGGTGGTAAGTTTATACTCTTTTTATGAACCAAGTGACTGCCTTTTGCGGATAAATTAGTAATGCACCGATGCGACACGCGCTGAGGGCTTCTCGTGGAATCCTGTCTAACTTGTCCTTCGCCTCAGGCTTTGGCTCGAACACCGGCAACGCATTCGGCTCGAACAACAACACTGGCAGTACCATGTTCGGCGGTAACGCAACGAGCACATTCGGCAGCGGAGGTATGTTGATTGCTTTGTGCGTTGCGGTCGCGTCTACGTTTTAGCTTTCTGCATTGCTGTGGCTGCTGTCGCAATGTGCATGATCTCCATGTCTCTGTCGTGCTCTGAAGTTTTCCTTGTAGCACTCAAGCTCCTGCGCGTCCAGTCTGCCGTGATGGCTTCACAAAGATTCATGCTAACATTGCCCCACAGGCGCTTTCGGTGCGAACAACAATAAGTCGGCATTCGGCTCGACACCTTTTGGCAGCTCAACAACGGGCGGTGGCCTCTTCGGTGGCGGAGCGTCTACTGGAGGCTCGACATTTGGCGGGTTCGGATCGAACAACAACACATCATCTGGATTTGGCGGTGGTGCTAGCACTGGTACAAGCCTTTTCGGAGGCGCGAGCAAGCCTGCCTTCGGTAGCGGCTCAACCACGAACACTGGCGGAGGTTTGTTTGGTGGTGCAAGCACTGGCGGATTCGGCTCCAATAACACCACAGGCGGGTTTGGTAGTGGCTCGACTGGCGGGTTTGGCGCGGCAGCAACAAACGCGCCCAACAACGGAACCGCGAGCACGCCATTCCAGGCCCACACTGAGAAGGATGGAACATCCGCGACGCAGCACTACCAGACCATTACCTTCCAGCAGCCGTACACAAACTATTCTCTTGAGGAGTTGAGGCTAGCGGACTACAACCAGGGACGTCGCTACGGCAACCAGAACGGCCAGGGCGGTGCCTTTGGGCAGAGCTCTACCTTCGGTGGGTTTGGCGCCAATAACAATACCAACACTACATCTGGTTTCGGCGCCAATAATACGAGCACTGGTGGTGGTCTGTTCGGTGGTAGCAGCACGACAAATACCACTGGAGGGTTTGGGCAGACTTCTGGAGGTTTCGGCACCAATACCAACAGTAACACTGGTGGTGGACTGTTTGGGGCAGCCAAGCCAGCAACTGGTGGTCTATTTGGAGGATCGAACACAGCCAGCACCGGCACCACTGGTGGTGGTCTTTTTGGGGGCGGCTCGACTACCAACACAAGTGGCGGGTTTGGTACGGGCGGTGGGTTTGGCACAAACAACAACACAGGAGGCGGTTTATTCGGCAGTGCCAACAATAACGCGGCGAAACCGGCTTTCGGTACTGGCGCAACAAACACTTCGACTGGTTTTGGCGGCTCGACCAACACCGGATTCGGACAGTCGAACACTGGCGGAGGACTCTTCGGCCAGAACAACCAGGCCAGCGCTGCACCTGCCTTTGGTGGTGCCTCGACGACAGCGAATACTGGTGGTGGGCTTTTCGGGAACTCTGGCAGTGCATTCGGCCAGAACAACAATACGCAAGCTCCGGCATCCGGAGGACTCTTTGGTGGTGGTTTCGGTCAAAATAATAACCAGGCTAAGCCCGCAACGGGCGGTCTTTTTGGAGGAGGAGCCACAACAAACACCACTGGCGGTGGGCTGTTTGGTGGTGGCGCTTCTCAACCAGCTCCAGCATCTGGAGGTCTGTTCGGAGGCTCTACAGCAAATAACAACACTGGAAGTGGCCTCTTTGGAGGCGCTAAGCCTGCCACTACTGGCGGAAGTCTTTTTGGTGGTGCCAATACTGCTAACACAGGAACCTCCACTGGAAGCGGTCTATTTGGTAATCTGGGAGGGCAAAACAACCAAACAAATACTGGATCCAGTCTTTTCGGCGGCCAGAACAACCAGCCGAAGCCGGGCGGCCTATTTGGCTCGTCTACCACCACCAACAACAACACTGGAGGCTCTCTCTTCGGAGGTATGGGTCAGAACAATCAGCAGCAAAACAACTTGGGCGGTTCCTTGTTTGGTGCCAGCCAGAATCAACCGCAGCAAAACCAGCAGCAGAACAACAACAGCTTGTTTGGTGCTTCGGGAAGCTCCTTGCTAAATACCTCCTTGAACACCAACCCCTATGGAAACGATGCACTGTTTGCTGGCCTTGCTACACCAACTCAGAGCCCTGGACCTCTCGCAACGCCACTCTCGAGCAGCCAGAAGAACAAGAAGAGCGCCATCCTTCCTCAACACAAGCTCAATCCTGCTGCATCCACTCGTCTCCTCACGCCTCAGGCCAAGCGCACTGGTGGCTACGGATTTACATACTCAACTTATGGTAGCCCAACTAGTGGGCAACCTACTCCTAACCTCGGCGGTAGTCTTTTCGCTGGAGGCAGTTTGTCGCGCTCACTAGGTAGTAAGAGTACCTCTATGAGCAACCTACGCAACAGCTTTACCCCTGAAACCAGCATTCTCGCTCCAGGTGCCTTTTCTACCACCGGACGCTCTTTCGGCAATGGCGGCCTCAAGAAGCTGAACGTCAACCGCTCAATCAACACACGTATCCCACTCTTCGAAGAGCCAGGTAACCATAAACGAGTAAGCTTCGCTGGAGGCAACGGCGATACTTTAAACGGCAGCACAAATGGGGAGACTGCACTAGTAGTACGGGCTGAAGACGGTGACGCATCGCCCAAGTCTGTGAACGGCACCACTAGCCCTGAGTCTCCTCGTTCAGGCATACAACAAGTCAACGGCAATGAACTTACACGAGTTCCTGAGGACCCTGCTCTCACACCAAAGTCGTCCTCTTCAGTCAACATCCAGCCTGGGGAGGATCCTGAGCCTGGAAACTACTGGTCTCAACCACCTTTGAACCAACTGAAGAAGATGAGCAAGCAGGAGCTTAAGAGCGTACGCAACTTTGTTGTGGGGCGCCAAAACATTGGGCAGATCGAATTCCACCAAGGCGCCCCCGTCGATCTCTCGGAAACTGACCTTGACAAGCTTTTTGGTGATATCGTGCAGCTCAATCACCGCAACGCTACAGTATACGGAGAGAACTGTACATGTCTGCCGAAGCCACCAATGGGAATTGCGTTAAACCACCCATCACGTGTTACCCTGCTCAACTCATGGCCTCGCAACAAGGCTGGCAAGAAGGATGCAAAGCATCTTGAGCGTCTGAAGCGTGTTGCTGGTACCACCTTCGAGAGCTATGATGCCACTAACGGTGGTTGGGTCTTCACTGTCCCTCACTTCTCGTCTTACGGTCTTGATTACGAGAATGATTACAGTGATGATGAAGATGACGAGTCGAGTGAGCTGAGCCCCGTGCCCGACACTCCTGCACAGACATTGCTCAACACAAGTCAGATGACCAGCACACCCCAACAGGACTCTCTTGTTAGTCCTGACGGCTCCAGCCCTGACGACACCTTTGACTTCAAGCGAGGCATGCGAGCACGTGCCAGCGTTCCTGGAGGATTTGGCGATGAAGCTGTTTACGAAGATTACGATGATGAAGATGACTCTCGTGGCGAGTCTTTTTTAGGGGAGCGCTCCGTGGGTTCGCTTGATGGCCAGCAAGAAGCTGACTATTACGAGAGCGAATCCGAATTGGACCGGGACCAGAGCATGGCGGATTCTGTGTCCAGACCCATTCACACCACGGAGCAAGCAGCCGCTACGGAGTCAGATCCTTTCAAGAGCACACTTAAACCACCAAAGTCAATCCTGAAGGCTAGCCAAGTCTTCAAGCCAAGCTTCGGTACACCCTCGAAAGGTCAGACTGTCTTTGATGATGACTGGGCAAATCAGCTTCAGCGTACCATCAGCCCTAGAAAGCAAGATCGAACTGCTCTGCGTGAGAGCCAGGGCCATGCGCTGCGAGAACATGACAAGAGCCCGATTCTTGCAACACAATCGATTAACCTCCGGCCTTTCGCAACACATATGGATCTGATGAACTCACTCTTTGGTGAGACAGAAAATCACAGGGAGTCACTTTCAAAACGACAAGGACATGGCATCGAGGTTTGACTTCCCCTTCTTTTTAGCATGTTATCATGGGCAAGCTGGCGTTGATTATTGCAATGACTAAATTGACGCTTCGGCCACTGTATGTAGATGCAAATTGATGTGGGACAAGATTGCTGAAACTCTTGTCTCTAGTTACCATATTCGAAGCGACCAAAGTCTTTCCACGATTTCGACCAAATGACCGATGCCGACAAAGACTTCCACAACTCCAGCAAACCCCACTTTAGCGAAACTGGTGTTCTTGTGTACGGCAACAAAGGCTCCAGGAACCTCGAATGTGGTGCATTTCCTACTGCTTTAGAACCACTTGCTGGGGCAACAAAAGACATCCGGTTTATGAAGATGCCCAGCTTTGACGATGTGAGTATTGATGTTAAACAAAGCCATATTCAATGTACTGATCACGCATAGGCTGTTCCCCAAACTTTAAACCTCCAAAAGCAGTATACCAAGATCTCAGCTACTGATGGCATACCGTTCGCCACAGTCCTCACTGATCCTGCTCCGGTTGAGTTCTCCGCTATGGCCAAAGCTGTGGCTATTGACACTGTCGCGGGTACTCACGAACAGCATGCATGGCAACTACTGTCGCTTCTTTTTGACAACCCTGATCAGATCCCAGCTGATGTTGACCCCGAGAACAAGGAGCGTTTCAAAAAGGAACAGCTTTCTGAATTCTGGAAGGCTCTTGTTTTTGGTGACGCACAAAAACATGCTCAGAAGGCGGCGACGCACGAGGAGCGCGCTATTGCTCAGCTCAGCTGTAATAACGTTGCGGAAGCTTGCCATGCTCTGCTTGAAGGCTTGGACCTGCGACTCGCTACCATGGTAGCACAAATTGGCGGCGATGCGAGCATGCGCCAAATTATGCACACTCAAATCGAGGAATGGCGTCGCTTGGACATGCTTGCCGAAATGGAAGACGCGCATCGTGCTCTGTACGAGCTGTTGTCTGGGAACTGCGCGCAAGCGGATGGTAAGCTTGGTGCAGGTAGAGAGAACAAGGCTGTCACATTCAACATCTCCAGCAGATTCGCTCTTGACTGGCGACGGGCTTTCGGCCTTCGCCTGTGGTATGGTACTTTGGTCGATGAGCCTATTGAGCTTGCTGTTGCACAATTTGCAGATGCCGTTAGAGATGGCCTTGAGGACGTCAAACCGGTACCTTGGTTTGTACGCGAAAATGCTGACATGGGTTGGTCTGACCCGGATGCAGCCAATCGTGAAGATCTTCTTTGGGGCATTCTCAAGCTATATGCTGCTTCAAAGCTAGACATTCCAGCGAACATAGAGGATGTTCTGGCTCCGGAGAATGTCTCTGGGCATCCGCTTAATGCGCGATTGTCTTTCCAGCTCTTCCAGTTATTCTACTCTCGCCTTGAGGACACGAAGGAGGCGGACGAGCGCACAGTTGGCATGCCAACTTTCCGTGGTGGCAGCGAAGGTGACTTCCGTCGATCATTCATGTCATCGACTGCGACTGTTACAAACAAAGATACGCAAGGAGCCAATCCGCTTGTTGAGCTGGGAGATAACATTACTCTCTCTTACGCTGCATCGCTACATACACGGGAGCACTGGACTACAGCCATCTGGGTGTATACACATCTGTCTTCTGCGGCAATGCGTGAGCATTACATTCGATCTCTAGTCAACCAGTTCTCGAGTTTGATTGTGCTTGATGACACAGATTCTACATACGCCTATTTGATCAACGATCTGCACGTTCCAGCGACTTGGCTTCACGCTGCCGCTGCATTGCAAGCAAAGACAGACGGCGACGCTGTACGTGAAGCAACACACCTCATCAAGGCCAATGAGCTTGAAGAAGCCCATGAGGTGCTATGTCGCAAGGTTGGTCCCGATGCTATCATTTCGCGTGACTACGACCCATTGCGTGAGCTCTTGTCCGGCTTCATTGGAGAGGAAGCAGACAACGCTACCAACGACAATGCATCCCTTATACCCTCTCATCGCGACGGATATGGTCGTCAACCAGAGCGTGTTTCTGGCTGGACACAAGGTGGCCAGATCTACTTTGACTACATTGCACTTCTCAATCTCACAGGGCGCCGCTCGACGTACCGTGTTGACGAAGAACTCGAACAAGAGATCCAACACCTACTCGCCAAGCTACAAAAAGCTCTCGAAATTGCTGCGCGGGATCGATTAGGATCCTGCGGCCTCGAGGAACGTGTCTCTCTGATGGAAATTGCAGGCACTGTTGCCAACTTGGTTGCGAAAAATAAGGTACATACCTGTCTCGTAACTACATCACTGCATAAGCTAACAATAATGCAGGCCGCCAATCGTTCCCAGATCCTCAAGCTCCCTCTTACTGAAGATCTTTGGCTCAAACACTCGTGTGATCTTAGCACAAGCTACTACCGGAGCCTCATGGCGAACAGCAGGTAGAGTTGGATGAACGTGAACGAGGGATTCGTGCGCAGAGTGTCTTTGAAGGGCTAGTGTCATTTTTTTTATTTGGGATTTGAAAGGATGGAGGAGAAGAAAAAGAAAGGCTATATAAAACGGCGTAGGAAACGCGTATTCCTTATAATTGGAAGAGCAAGGGCTTCCAGGGCGTGTATAGTAAAAATTTGTACAAGGCTAAAGTTCATTTATTTTTGCAAAGATGTTTTTCATGTCACAGACAATCCTTTCTTTCACATAATTACAGCATCGCTCTTCAGTTCAAAATTGAGGTTCTTGTGGGAACAGCGTGATTAGGTTGAGGCATCGGCATGCCGTAGGCGCCCATATGTATATGGGTTGCTATGTAACACAACAGCATGTTGAGAGTCACATAACCCTAAGACGAACATTTCCCTTAAGTACAGCGCACATCTATAGACAGAACATAGACAGGTAAGAACAACAGAAGAATACAGACGTATTACCAAACCAACTACCCGCACACGTGTGTAGGAAGTCCTGCCAACAGTTCTTAAAGTAGGAGGTATTTAGAGTGGGCAGAAATTATGTTCTCTACCTGGCAAGAAATGATACCCAATCACCTCAGATTGGACGCGATTCCAACGCACTGAGGCCCTCCAACCCCGATTATAACAAGGTTGAAACACAGGACGGCGCCTACTGTAGTCGTCTTGAAGCCGATCTTGCCCCAACCAGTGCTCTCTCATCGGTAACACTCAGAATTCAAATACCTGAATTCATTTCGTAGAACTGTTCGACTTGATTCATGCGTCCTAAAATCAGATCGTGAGCACAGAAAAAACTAATGAGTAGATCTCCCCTTGTTTAAAGCAGGCACTTTAGTTGTTATCTTCTACATTCGACAGCATCGCATTTCTCAGCCCAAGTTCATCCATTTCTCATAAAGATGATCGATCTGTTTCGTTGCTTCGGATCCCTTGCGGTTCGTCGGTCTCTACAGGTAGACCGTTACCAGGGTTTTCATATTGCTGTTTCAAGGAATTGATCTTGGCCAAAAAAAATTCTCTTGAGTATTTTGACCTTTAACGCTCTTTCTTTGTGGATTACATCGCCGTGGAAATTAACACAGGCAGACAGTTCTGTTTCACTGCCATACGGCTTCAATTCTAAATTGTAGGGGGTAAACTGTCTTAAATCCTGTTTAGAGAGATAGCAAAGCACCAGTCTTCATCCTAATGGTGCCATCGATATCCTGCTTGTGAGCCATACCAGGCCGTCTGTTAAGTCCCGTCACCAAGAAGAGCATTCGTAGTCGACACCCGAGCGCTGCGGAGTTCTGCGAACTCTTCCAGTGCTCACAGTCGAATTACCCTTCTGTTGACTCTGCTAAGACTCTTATCCACCGCGATGTAATTGCAGCGCAGCAATCATTTAAGTTGCTTGCTGTCAAAGCGCGTACCTTGCTTCTGAGTTCAATAGCAAGCAACATGTACCCTGAAGTGATGGTGTATTTGCTCACAGTCACCAGTTCACTGAGTGAGTGCAGGATCCGTGCAGACATGGTCTATAGCTGAAGATACAGCCGAGTTTACACGTGAAGCATAAATAAGCAAGCCTCAACTTGTACATGACGACACACATTGCACGGTGGCTGCCTTCTAAAGACAAGCTGATTGCTATGGTACAAGTGTTGTAACAACTTAAATGACTTCTAATCATCCAGCAAGTCCATGACGATCTGCGGTATTGCATCGACACCGTGGGCATTAATCGCACTAATTGGAATCGAGCTCACATCCCTCTTCCATGCATTGTCGCGTCCACTGGGGTGGGACTGTGTACCACTTTTGACATCCTTCAAGTATTCCTGCAACTTTTCATAGTTTTCTTGCGTGCCCTCCAAATCAGCCTTGGTCGCGACCACAAACCAAGGTTTCGCAGAGATCGGCTCTGAGGCTAAGAACGGTAGAGGTTCTAGGCTCTGGTTCAGGTCGGGAGTTTCAAGCATGTTGGTTGACGACATTGGCTCTACACTATTGGCAGGCCTATACATAACCATCCTGCGCTCGGTCTCGGCGTTAAGTTCTTTACCACGAAGCGTTTCGTACTCAGAGACCTCACGCCAAAGGAGCTTGAGCGCTTGAACTGCATCACCAGCATTCAGGTCAATAACGAAGGCCAGAACTGCAGCGCGCTCAACGTGGCGAAGGAAGCCGAGACCAAGACCTTTGTCCAAATGAGCATCTTCAATGAGACCGGGAACATCGGCAATGGTGAAGCTCTCACGCAACTCGCCGTTCTTGTTGCGCTTCATAACGAGAGGGCGGCCTTTGTGGTTGTCTAGAACAACGGTGCCAATATTTGGTTGAAGCGTGGTGAAAGCCCAGTTGCCGACTCGGGCGCGGCTGTTGCTCAAAGCGCGCAGAAGGGTGCTTTTCCCAGCATTGGGAAGACCCACTAGGCCCAGGTCCGCAAGAATCTTCAATTCGAGCTGGACTGAAATCTTTACACCTTCTTCTCCTTTGGTCGCCATTTTGGGTCTATTATTGAAAGGGGTAATGAAATTGGGATTGCCCAAACCACCCATGGCGCCGGCTGCGAGCAACATTGGTGTCTCCATATGCTTGTCGAGATCCAGCCATATAGGCGACTGTGGTTCGAGGGCGGCAAGGTGTGATCTTCGAGGCTTTGGAAGCTGAGGAAACTTCATCCTGCTCAGTTCTGTAGGGACTGTTCCAGGATAAACAAGCCATCTATCCTTCTTGAAGCCACCCTCCTCTTGCACTTCTCCATTTGCTTCTGCCCGCTCCCGCTGCATTTCAGCCTTTTCTGCCTCATCAAGAAGCACCTCGATAGGGTCATATCTCTGAATTTCTCGTACGATCGTCCCTATTGGTACCTTGATGAGAACATCTGCGCCTCTTTCGCCACCCTTCACCTTTCCCTGCCCATTGCGACCTCTCCCAGCCTTTATGAGACGTCTTCTAGCAAGCTTATGCAGCGATGTCTCACCACGTACTGCCTGAATATATACGTTTCCTCCACTGCCTCCATCACCGCCGTTGGCTGGCCCTTCTGGCGTATACATCTCGCGCAGAAACGACACACAGCCATGACCGCCAGCGCCAGCTTCGAGTGTAAGGATGCATCGATCTGCAAATGGTGTCAAGGAGTAATCATCTGGAGTAGGGTCGAGTCGTGAGGTATCGGACTGCTTGGTAACTGTGGAATTACATCGTGCATGGAATGGAAATCGCCTCCGCAATGGACATCTACGGGAGACGGTAATTAAAGATGATTCAGCAAATGCTGGGTAAAGAAACGGGGTCAGCGTCCCACTTAGGAGGCTCTGTCGGACAGAAGACATATGTCACTTATGTTTTACAACATAGATTGAGGAACAATTTCTTGAGCGGTAGTCGTGATGGCTTCAGTTTTGCGGAGCCAATCAACGCGTCAAGAGCCCCGGCCACCGCAGACATCCCTGCCGCGTATCTCCACAGCATCGACACCAACCTTCTGACATCCCAAACATTCCTTTAAACTAAAATTGATATCACGTCAAAACCTCAAGTGCAGTGAGATCAAAAGACTTGGCATGGTGCTCACTCTCCGGACAAACAGTACCTACTACGTCATCCAAGGTTCGCGCAGGTACAGCGGATTACTGACGGCCCAAATCTGAAACCATCCAGCCTCACGCCATAGAGATGTTTCGGTGCCTAGGTTTGACCACCGTATGCATCGGCCTGCAGCTTGTTGACCCCGCTTCTTTGCGATTGCCAGGTATTCTGCCCTTCGGACTTCAGGAAACAGCCCTTGTCTCTTTTCTCAAATGGGGCCTGGCTGTTTGGGCAACTGTCGAAGTTAATGCAGTACTGAATAGCTGGGCTGAGAACAAATGGCTATGGAACAACGAAAATAATAAGTGGGACTGGCCAAATGAGGTGGCAGTCGTTACTGGTGGTTCTGCGGGCATTGGAGCCTGTACAGTCAAGAAGCTTGTATCACATGGCATTAGGGTCGCAGTTTTGGATGTTGGACCTCTATCGAATCAGTTCACTGACAGTGAGCAGTCACGAGCATTCCAGGTGATGTGAACTCAAATACTAACGTTTCGGCAGCTGAGCGACAACTCATCCAATACTATCGGTGCGATGTGACTTCTAGGCACGAAATACACAATGCATCAGAAGCTATTCGTTCTGAATTGGGTCCACCGTCAATCCTGATCAACAACGCAGGTATCGGCAACGCTTACACTATCCTTGACATCCCTACTGAAGCTTTGAGGAACCTCTTCGACATCAATCTAATCAGTCAGTGGAGCACCATACAAGAGTTTCTGCCAGACATGCTTGCCAAGAAGAAAGGACACATCATGAGTGTTGCAAGCTTAGCCTCGTTCGTGGCCCTTGCAGGAGCAGTTGACTATAGCGCCACCAAGGCAGCACTTCTTGCCCTTCATGAAGGTCTGATTCAAGAACTGAAGCATCGATACAAATGCCCTGAGATCAAGACAACTATTGTTCACCCAGGTTGGACAAAGTCAGCGATAACATCTCATGAGGCGATTAAAGCTGGCCTGGAGCGGGCTGGCGCCAGCCTTCTGGAACCTGAGGATGTCGCCGATGCCATGGTCAAGCAGATCATTGCCCTGAAAGGCGGACAGATTGTTCTGGGTCCGCGAATACTACCAAAGATTCGTGCTTTCCCCATGTGGCTACAGGAGATTATAAGAGATAGCCAAGCCAACATGGTGTCCGGAAACGGGTCGACTGTAGCGAAATAAAGGCGGCCACGCAAATACAGAACTCTTTCACGATTATATGAAGTTGAGTGTGATACTTGGGGGCTGAAAGATGACATTGACGACATACGACTGTAGTCGACTGCATAGACGGCACCTCAAAGCGGTTTCGAGATGCGAATGCCGTCTGCGCCATTCCGAAAAGCCAGTTTCCTGACTGTCCAGCGCTTATCGAGGGCTGTCAATGTATATTGCAATGCCTCGGCTAGCGTGCTGCGAACATAACAACCGCCCATCGTGCGTACGATACTCATTCCTATGATCCCCAGCACCATACCGAGTCAATAGAAATAACTACTATTTTTTGTTTTCGAAGGCCCTGATGCTATGATTAGCTGTCTGGAAGATATTCTCGGACTACCATGTGTCTAAGCCTCATAGTCGACAGGGACCTTGCAGGTTCACTAAGCCTAAATTGGCCCGAGCATCAACAGAACACCGACGGTGTTCACATTTGAGATTAAAGTCAATAAGTGTTCAATGCCGTACGACATGTTTTACGCTTCCTAGGATTGTTGGGTCACTTCGCTGCCAACATACTGAACTATCCATTTCTGAATTGCGGCCATGCGATGTGGCTCAAGGAAGTCTTATTCGGTTACTATGCCGCATCATTGGCTATGATGATCATTACAGCATCAACTACTAAAGGTAGATTGGGATTTATCATCGAACTATCCGCTTTTGAACGCTGGGGTCGCTAATTGGAAGATAGATGCTCTTGTGTCTAGGAGACAGCACACAGTTGAACGACTTGTTTTTCCCTCGTTAGAGCGTCGCCAGCACTCCTTTGGGAATCAAACCAGCGTATCAGAAACCATCGGGTCAACCCCTAGCAGTACAGAAACTTCCAATATTCTTGCGCCTTCGAAAACACTGCAAACTTCGATAATTATCAATACACCATCAGTGATAACAACTCTTGGATTTATCTCAACGCTTACACCCACGCTTGCAGGCCCTACAAGACCGGCCTTGACTCTCAGCGAACCTAATAATGGCCATAGTAGTGTGCCTTCCGCTTCAGGGTCTTTCGACAGTGAGAATATTAAATCTTCAGCTTCTTCGACAGCAGAACAGCAGCCATCTGAGAATCCGACACCCTCCTTCACTCCAACACGAGACGCAACGTCAGAAAAGGAGGCTTCATCGACAGTCTTTGACACCACACCTGTCATGACCACGCCTTTACATGCATCGAGGTCCTCCAGCGCCTTAGCAACATCCTTGAGCACTCACAAATCCACGCCTGAACAGATGCCCACTTCATCATCCGCAGCGGTCTCTTCACTCGTTTCAACACCATCGTCAACTGAAGAGACTTTGCAGACACTGCCCAGCAGCTCCATCAGTTCAATCGGCGGCAGCTCAGATATTATATCGGAATTTCCTACTGTATCCGCTCCAATGTTGCAGGCCTCTATACCGATGACAAGCATTGTGGTCACTAGCACTCCCACAGAGCCCACTCTAGACCTGACATCTGTATCAACAACACTTTCAATAATACCTGTTGGGCAACAATCAATTGTAATCCCTTCTTCTTTATCTGGTTCCACAGGTGGTCCGAACTCGAACTCTACATTTCCAGAATCAACAGCTGCGAGCACTCTATTGAATGAGCTACCATATGGGTCGACATCTCCCCTAGCACCTTCGTCTTCCTACAGTCCTGAGGGATCGAGCTTTCCCACAGGGGACAGGCTATCAACTTCGGTGTTACAGTTTACGTCCGCCGTTTTAACAAGTAGTGGAGAGAGTAGTAGTAGCATGCAGATAACCATTACTTCTGAAGTGGTATTTTCATCGCTGACATCTTTGGCGGACACGCCTAGTCCAACACCTATCAGGAACGATGAAACAAGCCTCACCGATACTTCATCGTCTCAGTCTTCAATAACTTTGAATAGCGAGCGTTCAAGCCTTGTCATCTACACAGGGCCGACATCACGGCAAATTTCTAGCTCCGCTACTGCACTGGACTTTCCAAGTGCTACCGTACCCAGCAAAACTGTACGACTGTCAAGCACATTATCGCCTCAAACTGTCAAAAGCAGCACCTTAGTGGCAGTACCGCTAGGGACCGCTACAGAATCAAGCAGCTCTAAAGGGCTACTTATAGCCTCTCTCAAAACAACTATATCAATAGGTGTCACATTCAGTAGCGAAGTCATCCCATCATTTGTGCCGTCAGAAACGGCTTATAGTAGTGTAACCGATTCCACTTTTCTCGGTCAAGAAATTTCCACCAACGTCTTGCAGAGCCAAACTTTTCTTACGTCCATGCTCTCTGGCACACAGCCTAGCTTTTTCGAACATACACCAAGTGCAACTCTCAATCCACCACAATCGACATCGGGTACGATCCCGGCTTCGGAGTCGCGATCTATCCAAAGTCAAGCTTCCTTCAAATGGGAGCCCGCTTCCACTGGCGGTTTTCCTACACCGCCGTCAAGAGACAGCACTTCACACCCATCCTCACTTGTGGGTGAAAGTCAGATGCTCTCGTCACAGAGCCCTACTTCGGTTGTTACGCCATCATTTAAGACGATCACAAGTGGCTCTATACCGACTTCGGAGTCTTTGTCTGGCTCTGGCACCGCGTCTTCAGCTTCCGGTCTAAATTCTTTTTCTACCTCAGCATCTACTGGCGGCTCATTTTTCGCTTCCTCTGGTATGCCGACAATTACAGGTTTGAGTGTACCGCCTCTTCCATCCTTAATTGTCTCAAATAGCACCCAGATGGAGTCAGTTGTACCCACCAGTCCAAGGACATTCACCGCTACTTTCTCTACGGTCTACACTTCCGATATCCGATCTAGCACATTTGGTTCGAACACAACCACATCATCGTTGTTCAGCTCCGTGACACGCGCGGCAGTACATCAGACTGTCGATCTGGTATCAAGTACACGGTCGATTATGTTCACTTCAACTAGATCAGAGACACGGATACCTGTTAGTGAGTCTCTCCTATCATCCAGTAAGCTCGGTTTTGATACAAATACAACCTGGTCGTCACCGATGCAGCCATCAGTGAGGCCTAGCGTTGGCCTGCCTGTTTGGGCCAATGGTACAACTTCGAGTACAGCAGCATTGGGCATTACGTTCACTCGTTCGGCACTACCCACAGGTATCGGCACAGAAACTGCTGCCGGTGTCAATGCCACGCAAGCCGGAGCTATACAGACTTCTTTGATCCAGGACGTAGCCAATTCTACTGCAGGATCCATCCCTTCAGCTACCTCAAGTAGTGCTCCAAGCACTCAGACAGACCCTACAAACTTTAAATCGGCCTCCGAGTCAGACATATCGTCGACCAAAGGTGGTGCTGATACTGAAGCCACAGAGACATCGCCAGCAACCCACGCCTCGACCAACACTCCGAGCCAGTCAGCCGCAGCCGGTAGTCCACCTCCACTCACAACATCCCAGGCTGCTGGTATTGCAGTAGGAGGTACGACTTGTCTTCTCGTTGCCTTAATTGCAGCCGCCTTCATTGCTCGACGATACCATGCTGCCAAGCATGGAAAGCGTAGGAGTACAGGGTCCGTCTATCCCAAGATTGCATATCTTTATGACCCCAAAACGGGAGGTGGAAATAGTGGTTCTGAAGCTCTGATGTCTGGCGCTACTTGTAATTCACCTTCGGGTGGCCTTACGTCAAGAGCTCTCCGAGGCACTCCAAAGCGAAAACAGCGTCACAGCACTGGCACTGTACCCGCCGATCGTTTCCCTTACTCAGGCAGACCATCTACAGATTTGATCAGGGACCCAGCAATCCAGAGATACTCAGAATATGCACGCATGGGCACCGCCAATGCCCTTTCCGCTGCAGTGGCAGGTTACCCCGGAGCCTCAAGACACTTATCTTCGTACAACAAACATCCCTCCGGTGTCACCAATCCTTTTGATGACCATATGATCCCATCCCCAACCTTCGCTCCTTTTTCACCAGATGATATTCGAAGGCCGGAAATCCAAAAAACCCAAAGCACTAGCGATGAAAGAGGCGATTACTCGCAGATGCTGGTTGATTCGTACGCATACCTCAACACAGCTGCGTCAATGTACCCACCGGTTTCGCCCTATAGTTACTCGCCAAGTAAAGGACCATCCCCAGCTTATAAAACCAGGCGACAGACAGTAGACAGCGATCCTTTTGCTGATCCATTCGAACACGACCTTCTACTTCAAGTCGACGAGCGAGACCGGACTTCCGATAGCGTGACTATCTTTGCACCATCTCCCAACCTGATGTCTCCGCATACCCCTAGAGCTCCAGTAGGGCCACGGCTACCTGTCAGACAATTAAATGGTAAGGCCTCGGCCAGATCGCTCTTAAGCCCAGTGGCTGCAAAGTATATGCACAAAGCTCAGGAAGTCAAAATACCACGGAAAAGCATTACTTCGCCAGTCTTAGTTCAAGTTGGTGCACCACGATCGAGTCGACCGTCACCGGTGATCAAACCATTCTCTCCTCCACCTCCTGCACCTGAGCCTCTCGGTTGGGAGAACATCAAACGGCTCTCAGAAAAGCGCCTCTCAGCCGAGCGCAGCGTGCCCGCATCGCTTAAGTTCATGCCTCCAGTGTTCACGAAGAAACCTGTCGTTTCTTCGCATACTCGGATGAAGCCCTCTCTTACAGGAGCAGGACAAGCTCTCCTGGCTGGTAATGGACTCCCATTGACTGTAAAAATACCACATATGTACAACAAAAGTATAGGACTGGAAGTACCCAAGATGCACAGCAGCTCTGTTCCTGAGGATGAATGTCAATCTAACGATCCAGTTGTAAGGGAGAAAAGAAGTGGAGAGTTGCGATTCGCGGATCCAGCTTTGATTGGCAAGGAGTTCTGAGAGTCTTCAGAAAGCTGGTTTCTTATTTCTATTGTTCATTTTATATTATTGCAAAATACCCCAGCGCTCTGTGCGCTTGTAGCAACATTACAGATAGTATTCAAAGCTAGTTGAGCCATGTCTGTAAATCTTCCTGCAGCCCTCTCAGTCTTGCCTGCATTATTCAGCCCTGTTTTAAACGTATTGGTATTGATCAACACAAGGACAGTAAGCATCGCTTGATGTAATATCCAAACAATGATTATCGGTTGCGCATTGCTTACAGACTGGCATAGCGTCGGTCACCGAGCGCGGGCTTCATGCCGCTGTTGATGACTTCGAGTTAACTTCACAGCAGGGATGATCAAAAGCAAACACCCATTCGGTTCACCAATTCACACTCACATCGACTAGGCGTCAGAGACACGTCCTAATGATGCAGCACACACTCCCGGCAATCAACCTATTCTACACTTGCATCGACCTCACATCATCGACGATAATGCCTTCACCATCCATGTTCCTTGCTACAGTAGTCTTAACTGTCAATAGCGTTCACCAGGAACAGGCAGCCAGTCTCGCGCCCCACGAGTACCCAAGACGTGCATTGCGCTCGGCTCTTCTATCCCCGAGCCTCACGTCAGCACCAGTTCGCCTCGCTAGAAACTTCGCCCTACAAAGCTAAAATAAACCGAGCTAAGCGGAGCTAAACCAAACTTAAATTAAGCCTTGTTTCAAAATTTCCATAGAAGCCGATTGGTTCGCGCCATAGTACCGAAAAGCCGCACATGGCAAACCCACTAACGGGGAAGCTTTACAGACCGCATGAGCCACTATGCTCTGTGCGCGGGGAAGCCAGCCGTTACTTTCTACTTGAGGTTAGAGAGAGAGCTTCTTTCCTTGTGTGTACTAGCAAAATTCTGGGTTCAAAGGTTTGTCAGAGTTTGACCTGGAAGCTTTAACGCGCGGCTGGGGCAGGCGCCGTCGAACATGTATAGTTTGAGAATCGTGACGCCTTGCAGTTTGCGTCGCGGGGTGAGCTCCGGATTAGGCGGGTTGGCCTCAGGCAGATCATGCAAGTTGAGCGAGATTATGCAATGAGCATAAATGCTTGTTGATATTGATGCTAGAAATGGACGAACGCATGTTCGCAGAAATACGTGAGACTACCATTACATGTCACGTCGTGGTACCTGACGAGCTGCCTTGCACCAGCCTTGGCAGCATTCTACACCTAGCGTACGAACTCATTATTCGGAAAATATGTCCCCGAACAAAAAAACGGCCTGAACTCCAAAACACGCTCCAGAACATGGTAGTCTAACAGTCACAAGATCGATACCCAAACATGTTAAAGTTCAGCCCGTGCTGAAGTTTCGACAGGCTCACTTTAGCCCAGTCGCTCCAGACCATGCAGGTTGTCAATCAGACCATTGACCTCCTCGTCTCCGACAACAGTAACGCCTTGGCGCTTGAGATTTTTTTTATTCCACACATCCACACGCCACTCATGGGGCGATGCTTCAACGACAATTGGGCCTGGGCAAAGGGGCAGCTTCTGGCGATGCTCTTTCTCATATTCAAGCACTTGCTGGTAGCGGTCAATCTCCTGAAACATACGTTGGAGAAGTTTTCTCAATGGCTCTTGATCCTCAGTAAGAGTAGAAAGCAATATCTCAGCCTCCGATTTCGCAGTACCTGCATCAAGCCGAATAAACTTGTCAAATAATTGCCGCTTGTGGACTTCCGCGGCAATGTCGAGTGGAGGGGCCAGACCACCGAGGTCACGAATAGCGAAAAATGGAGTCTCAGTATAGTTCCAACAATCTGGTGCATGCAGTGTGTTTTGATGGTAGACTTGTACGTCGAGAAGGTGTACTTTCACAGCACCTAAGGTTAGGGCGTTCTGCAACTGTTGCCTCAGCTCTTTGTGGTCTAGAGACGAGTTGAAGACTGGATTTTTCGATAGCAAGTCAACTTCCTTGGTTGCGGATCGCAATATGCGAACTTTGGCGAATATTGTATGGACTTGGCCAAGACGCAAACTTGCGATATCTTTCATACCATGGCATTCAATAACTTCGCATCCGTCCTTTGCTCGAACATCGATGCAGACTTTAGTTATCTCTCCCACTGGCTCCATAGACCTGGCATACTTTAGAATGCGCTTGATGCGTCCAGGAAGGGACTGAAAATGGTTCCAGTTGCTGATGGAAATTTTTTTACAGCAATCTTCATTACATTCCGCTTCGCTGACATTGGATCGGCATCGAAAAGGCACAGCTGCAGGGTTGATCTGATGGATATACAAGTCTGGACAACTTTTCGATACATCATGCAGAACGTGCGCAGCTGGCGAGAACAGTACGACATGAGTGCGTCGGCCCTTCATGTTCTTGCCTTCAAGAGACTTCGCCACTCCTAGAATCACCTCAGCCATCGATGGGTTCGGTTGAGGTGGCTTCCAGGATTGCGTGCCGTATTTTGCCATTGTTGCGCTGAGGTCACCAAAGGTCTCTTCCATATTGGCACTGAAAGGTTGAAGCGGGAAGAGTAGATCCGGTTTGTTGCCAGTAACGGACTGGTGAGTGCAATGTGTTGCGTAGAGGGCTACACGGTCACCCTGGTCAAGGTAATATAGAGCGCTATTCACCGCGTCTAGTGCCCTGCTCAAGCACTCTTGGCTAACATAGTACCTTTGATGATTTCAGCCGCGCAACTCTTCTTCAAATTTGGAATACTCACGCATTGTCGACGACAAAAATAACATCGATAGTGCTGTCTGGAAGTGAGACCCGATTATGTAGGGCCCCCTCAACTTCCACAGCGATCCAAAACTCTTGCTGCTCTTCCTGAGACAGCTGGTTGACCTCAGAGAAGACCCTCACTGAAGCTCTCAGGGTGGTTGGAGTGTCTCCACATGTAGCTGTTTGAGTTTCTTGTTCATCGTGTTTATACTCCACAGGAGAAGGAAGTCGTTTTGCGATTCGTCCCATTATGGATCCAAGTCTAGCCCCGCTGATCAGGTCAGTAAGCTGATGCATAAGATGTAGAATAGTAGCTGCCTCGCCGCCCATCCTCCCCTCTCTCTTTTTCTTTGCAAACTCACTTGCGAGCATTTCTCCTTACATAGGCCTCAACGACATCATCGCTTGGCTCCTGTAGTCCTTCCCTGGCAAATGCGTTCTCTTTGTGAGCTCCGAGTGACATGGGTGACGTCAAATCATACGTATCACCGCTGCTCCCACTCCATTCTCTGGTGTCTGTGCGGCGCAAACGTGACAAACCAGTAAACAGCCGTAAGCGAGATGGACGACGCTTCGAGGATGTAGACCGATCTTCGGCATTTTGACTGGCATGTTCGAGGGCATCTTGCGCACTGGTGTGATTGCATTTACCAACTGCGTTTGAGGTGCCTACTGCATCTGTCGAGTCGCAGGACACGGGTGCATCGAATAAGGGCCACGATGCAATCCCGATAACCGCAGGCGCACCTACCGGTCCACCATGGAAAGCGTCATCCTGACTGCTGCTGCTACGTGAAAAGCACAAAGGGTCTCCCATACTCGATCCGGATGCCGAAGAACGGCTTTCTCTGTTTTTACGTATTGTCAGAGGTTGATTGCTGGGTGTTCGACTGACAGGCAAGGGTGTTACAGTCCACGTCGATGGCACCTCGAGCGGGGCTGCCCAACCGAGAAGAGATGGTTCAGTGCTGTAGTCATGCGGTGATTCCCAGATATTGCTTTTGATCTCGTCAATGATATCGTCTAGAGGACCAAACACGTACTGCTCGTTGTGTCGGTGGGTCGGTTTACGAAAGACGCGTTTGCGAAATGTGGCTCTGCGTGGTTTCTTTTGTATGTGCAGCGGTTGGGGGCAGAAAGAGGCGTGCTGTGATAGCCCAAAGGCGTCGAGTTCTGCTAGTGTCATGGTGGACGCGTTGAGAAGCAAATGGACAGCGTGTCCCGTTGTGTCCCACGTTAACTGAGCTCGCTGAGCACAATGTGAAAACAAGCAATCCAACCCACTTAACCTCCTCAACAGTGCAACGACAAAGTATGAAATGTAGAGAAGAATAGAGGACTGAATAATCCGTTCGCTTGATGCAAGCTCGGAAGATGGGGCTGTTTGCTATCGATGCTGATGGTGTATGCGATGAGTCCAGTCGGTCCACGCAAGAGCCTAATCTACGCTCTCAGAAGAGGAAACCGCACCTCGAAAGCCTGTCGATAACGGCAGGTTGTTCTTGCCATCGCTGGCACGATACCCCGCTTGGCTCTTAAACATGCAAAGTACGGTTCGTAGGCATGCGCCATAATGCTCTTTTGATATATTGCAATTTGGAGCTGCTCAAATAGTTTATGCCTCTGTAGTTCTCGCGGCTGCAATGTCCAAATGCTTCTTCATCCTTGCTATAGTCTCATCATCTCCTTGCTGGAAGCGAATCTGCACCTGTTAGCCACTGGCTTTATGGTTGATTCAGCAGTGCCTTACAATGTCTTCTCCAGTCCCAGACCCATACAGAACAGACTCTGAAAGACTGGCATTGACAGCTCTCCGGACACGCTCTTCCCAAACGCCCTCCCAATTCCACTCCCCAGGACGTCTGTTTCTCCCGAGCGCTGTGCTCTCACCTGGGGTGGGGGAGGCAAAACTGAGAGAAGACTGCTGCGTTTGAAGTGCTGGGCCACGGTATGCTCGCCATGCGTGATACGCGCCTGGGTTTGCCGCAGCCTCTAGGCTGACCGAGTCCAGAACAAGCTCTTCGCTGAAAGTCGACCGAATATATTCGATGACGGTCACGATGGAGACACCAGCTGTCGTGAGTGTTACGCCAGAACCGCCTGAGGTAACACTCTCTACTACAGAGCGCACAGGCGTGATACTCTGACCGGGACTATCGACCGCTGATCCACTTACATCTCGTGAGCTCGCCATAGATCGTTGCGCCCGGCCAAACCAATGTGGAAACCCATGACGAAGACTGAATCCACCTGGTGGCAACCGTTCTTCGTCGGTTGCGCTGACGGGGTTCATATCCGAGGATGCAGTTGTGTGAGTATATGTTGTGAGTGGCGTGAGCAGAGGATGAAAGACATCTGTGGAAAAAGTCACGAGAGGTGGCAGAGCCGGATAGCTGTACGGGAATGATATCTGGAAGCGAAGAACTGCAGGGGCATATGGACCTGTCAAGCGTGAATACAAAGATAGTTTGATGTAGGAGGCAGGCACGGCGTCAGTAGGCTCTGTTTAGCTCTACAACATCTGACTACCTTTTCTTACAAACATAACGCCTACCCACAACGACGGATCGCCTGGTGTAATGCTCACGAAAACACCGTCGAGCTGTGCATGCCGCAGAGTAGAGCTATATCCTGTTAAAACGGACCGCCAAGCTGCTGACCACCACCTACAACTCAATGAGCAAATGCTGCTTCCGGAAAGACGAAAGTCTCGGAGATGAGGCGGGTAGACGCATACCGCAGACAGTGTTGGTTCTGTATAAAATCTGTCTAGTGCAATGAGGTTGCAGCAGCGTTGAGGCCGATCCACGCTTGACGCTAGAGAAAAGTGGGTCTCTAGCCGCTGCACCTGTCACCCTTCAAGTTTACAACACTGCAACTGTGCACTGCCAGAATCGCGAAGGAGATGAGCGCGCATCACGGGTTCAATGCAAGATCACCCTCAAGTGCCGACGTGGCAGTGCAGTAGCAACAATGAGTATGGCAACGCGAACTCGCCGGGCTAGTCTTCCGGATGCTGCAATTGCTCGACTGGCAGCAAGAAAAAGCACTACCTAAGGAAATTTCTCAGTGACACCACGATAATCGATATCATACGCCCTCTTGTCCGACACTCGCTTGCTAGCCCTTGGAGTCCTCGCATTAGCGTCCGCAGTGGCATGGCTTCCTGCAGACACTGCTACAAGTGGATGGACAGTGTTTGGAGTGTGCGGTACAGTCTCAAGTTTACACTATTCTGCGTGGGAGCTTCGTTCAGGCTCGGACAGTCTCTACTCGACACAAAACCGCTATACATCAGATGTTACGAGGACCGATAGGGTGACACATGCATGCATCGCACCCACGAGCCTGTCACCGTTGTTATTGGCACATGTGTGAGGGTCACCATTCATTAAGGATTATGTTCACGACATATCGTCGACCCAGGTTTATGGATGCTGAGGCACTCACACAGCAACCAGGAAGAAGACAGGATTACGATCGTCCGGCGAAATCCACGCTGCTTGGAGACATGTTTGTTCCACTTCTGACCGCCTGCCGTGCGACCTGACGACTTTTGAAATGCGCTGGCTCCAGTCAAGACGAAACAAGCAGAGCAGGCCGCGCCTGCATCACACGTTACTGCCGCGACTCACGTGCCCCATTTACGCATTGGTCGACGGCAAAGATGAGCAGTGACTCCTGCGAGGAGATCGGAGAAGATCGACCCACGCTGTCGGGCCCGTCATCTGTATCGTTTTTGCCCGCTTCAGAATCAGTGACAGGGCTTCTCCAAGAGAACTCCTCGATCCCTCTGGATCCCCACGAATCCGAGGACTCGTTGCTCCACGCAGCTACTTCGGGCAGACTTGCCTTGTGGATGCGGACGCAGAGTATGCTTAATGGGTGCAATGCCCCTCATCGGAGCATTCGTGGAGCAATCATAATGCCCGGACCACAAACCTGGCACGACCAGAAGACACTAAGAACGACTGGTTGTCTCAGAGTCTTCCCATGCCCCTGTCTATCGTGTTAATCTCGCGTGGAATCTGCAAGCCCCCCTGGCCAATGGCTGCGACAGCGCCAGCCTTACGTCCACTGTCCACTGTACACACCGCCACAAACGCACCCAGCTTGGCTGCGACTCGGCTTTGAAACGGCCGTTGTGCTCTACCCATTCTTGCTGTATCCAGGGCCGCTTGCAAACTATGCCTGGCGCAGCAGCGACAGCGCAGCTTGCGACACGCAACGGATGTGATCCCGGGTCGGCTGGGAGGACAGCGAAGGTTATTGATCTGGGCAGCAACACAGAGGCTACATACTGGCCGCGGATACGCGCGAGGTCTCCATCAGCTGATGTGACTTTGGGCATCGATGTTCACCATGTCTAATAAATGATGACGGCACAATGTGTTCGGCCATGACACCTATAGAGCACTAAGGCCTATGCTGCGAGTCAATTGGCCCCAAGAATTGAGTGGAAACTTTCGAATCACGTTGACAGCAAGGTTGCGTGGAGCTGATACCTGGGGCAGCAAACGGAATGGCGGCATGTGGAGTGCCAGGAAGCGGTCTGGGAGACGCGAAACGTGCTATGTCGTTCTTTCAGCCATTTGCAACGCGCGACTCGTGCCCTGGAAGCGTTGACAACGAGTTGTATCGTCACTTGCTGCAGTAAGGCGACGCAGAAGCTGCTAATGCGCTTCGTTGCGTGATGCCCCAATGGACATCCTTTGACGATGTCGCGACTCGCTACTTGGTGTAGACCTGGTATAGACCTGATGCAGATACACCGCCCCTCCTGAGTTTGTCGGAGCAATCGCGGTTTGAAGCAGCGATGCCAGTGCCCATCACCAGGAAGATGGGCATGGCAGCCCTCATTGGTCCAAGCTTTTCTTCTCGAAAACCATGGGACGAAAGCTCTCCTCCCTGACTCGTAGGTTTTCCAGACTCAATTGCGCCGCAAGGTTTTACGGCCCCTGAGCAGGCTTCTGACGAAGATAGCATCTGGCAATGAATAATGTCCACACCGGAACAAAGTCCTATTTGCCTCCGGGGAAGCTGGGATCAGTCCCGTTTCCGTTTACGGCCTCTCAGCGGCCAACGACAATCGGCACGACGTTCGCACATTTCCTGGTTGCGACAGGGGGCCCTGGCTCTCTATGATGCCGCTCAAAGTTACAGTACGCTAATGCTTGTGGACCGTATCCGCGGTTTTGGGCTAACCATAACCCGCATGCTTTTTCTGCCGGGACAAAGGACGTGCGCGTTGATCTTCTTCGCGAATTCCAAGTCATCGCACGACGTCTCAACGCTCTCGCAACTCTCCCTAGCGGACCTTACTCAATCGCCTCTAGCTTGCCCAATGTCGTGGATCCCGCCAAACCTGGTCCCAGTCTTGTGTAAGGCACAGGCGACCAAAGCGCCGCCAGCCCTGGTCCTCGCTCAGGGGTTACAGGTCCGCTGTTGTTTTCGGGCACAAAGTTAACCATCTCGTCCGGTGACTTGGAGTCACCTCTGACGTGAGACTAGTAGCAATATGGTCGCCAGCACAGCATCTCTAGTCGCTTATCGGCAAACCGAAAGCTGTACTCGTCCAGCTATGGCATCACGGATCCGCTTTCATTTCACATTCGCTGGTCCTTCCGCTGTCCCTATCCGCCCTGACTACGTATCCATATCCACAACAATCACCGCCTGTTTCTCCGTTTCCTCCCCGCCGCCTGGATCCCTGTCTGGCCCAGCGGCGCATCTGTTACCCAAACGCCACTTAAATCTTGCTCTGCCCTATATACTCTGAGACGCTCGCACCTACCTTGACTTAATCTTTCATTCTCTGCCCTGGAGGTACCGACAGACGCCAACCCGCACATGTCTCATCTGCTTCAACGAATTCCAGCATCGAACAACGTTTCCAGCCCCGGACCATAATAATTGATACACCTTCACTTCGCGCACACTACAACCTCACTATACCTCCAATGGCTCGTTTCGGCCGACTATCTGCCACCGGCAGAAGCAAGACGCCTTTCCCCACCAGTCAAATGGCTGTCCTAGGTGAGTGATGGCTCGGCATGACAAAGACTTTGGCTCTAACAAACAAAGCTCTTTGCCGGATATGCGAGCCCATCGCCTTCATGTCTATTTTCCCATATGCCTACAAGATGGTCGAGTCTTTTGATCTTGACCCAAACAAGACAGCCATGTACACTGGAATGGTCACATCGTCATTTGCATTCATGGAGTGCATCAGCGGCATCTTTTGGGGCAGGTTGAGCGACAAAGTTGGACGAAAGAGGGTGCTACTCGGTGGCATGTTCGGCACCGGGTTGAGCATGCTTCTTTTTGGTTTCGCCCAAAGTCTTCCAATGGCTTTGTTCGCTCGGGCTCTGGGTGGGCTCCTCAACGGGTGAGGTCATCGTTTGCGCTAAGACCTGACTTGCCGCTAACCGATATGCAGGAACATTGGCGTTCTTCAAACCACTGTTGCTGAGCTGATCACAGACGAGAGGCACCAGCGTAAGTTTGACCTAATATTGAGTTTCATGATGATCAAAAACTGATTTTTGATAGCGCGCGCTTATTCTATCATGCCTTTCGTGTGGTGTCTTGGGTAAGGGTTCCCCTGAGCACTACGTCTTTGCAGCCGACTGACCGCTTTTTTTTTACAGCACCATTATTGGCGGTTCCCTTGGCGGTGTCCTCGCACAACCGGCTGAAACGCTTCCCAACTACTTTCTCGGCACCATTTTCGAAACATTCCCATTCCTTTTGCCGAACCTGGTATGCGCCCTTGTTGTTGTTTTCGGTCTCGCAGTCGGCATTTTGTTCTTGCAAGAAACCCACGAGGACAAGAAGTATGATGAAGACCGCGGTCTCGAGATCGGCAAATGGCTGCTGCGCAAGGTGTGGAAGCAAGAGTCGAACACAACTTTCAACGAGAAGGATGCATCCCTTGACGAGATGACATCTATGTTGGAGGACCACGACATAAACGCATACACGTACCGAAGCACAGACAGCTCGCCAACATTATGCAGTACCCGCACATCCATGTCAGAGCCATCCGCATTTTCTTTGGACCAGGAAAAGGCGACAGCGCCGACTGTGCGACAAGCTTTTACCAAGCAGGTCTGTCTGAACATTCTGTGCTACGGCATCCTCGCTTTGTGAGTATCTGGACGACAAGGATGCGTTGCAACGGCTAATTTCTCCTAGTCACACAATCTCATTGGAGCAGCTTCTGCCAATCCTCATGTCCAAGGAAGCACCAAAATCAGGCACAAACGAGCTGCCCTTCAAGTTCAACGGTGGTTTCGGATGGAAGACTCAGAATATTGGTGCTTTTCTGGCGATGCAGGGCGCGATGCAAATGTTCGCTCAACTTATTCTATTCCCCTGGCTCAGCAAGAAGCTCGGGAGCCTGCGCACTTTCTGGATCACTCTGTGCTTGTACCCGATTCTCTACCTCCTGGCTCCTTATCTCGCGCTCCTTCCTGAAAGCCTTCGCATCCCCGGCCTTATGGTTCTGCTCATTGGCAAAGTCACCTTCCAGTCGCTTTCGTACCCATCTCTGGCCATTATTCTCGCCAACTCCTCTCCATCAAAACGCGTCCTCGGCACTCTGAACGGAGCTGCCGCATCCTCTGCCAGCGTGTGCCGTGGTTTCGGTCCTACCGTCTCTGGAGCGGTTGATAGCCTGGGCATGCAGCTCGGCATGTCTGGTCTGGCCTGGTGGACCATCGCCGGTGTCGCACTTCTCGGGTGGCTCCCCGGTTTCATGCTGAAAGAGTCTGCGAAGCGGCCTACCAACGAAGATGACGAGGAAGCCCTCGTCGATTGTGCATCGGACGCAGAATCAGTACTCACTCTTACCCCTGATGAGGAGGCAGAGATGGTCCTCTCCAAATAGACCGTCTTTTTTTTTTTTTTTTTAATTTGCGCCCCAATCGGCGAGGCGCAAACATTTTTTTTTATTTTTGTTTTTTTTTTCGCATTCTCGGTTCCAGCGAGCATTGCGAGCATCGCGCTGGCAGCAAAATTTCTACGGAGTTCCTCGGTTCAGGGACATAAGATTAGGCTCTCCACGGACACTCGGGAGCATGCATTCACACGGCGTTTGAATCATTCCAGCACCTCAGCGACATTATAATGGGCGGACTTGTGGTCGGTATTATTAGAAGGGAAAGCTCGGGCACATATGGAACCAGCAATGGTGGTGTCGAGCAGGCGTTTTTCACAAGAACAAAATACCCCAGCAGTTCTTTATTTCACGATTATATAACAATCACCACCTAGATAAGCTTGCTCACGCAATACGATATCCAACTTCTTTCCCACATCACTGTGCACTTGCAATTCGCTATGTGATTCGACGCCTTACTTAGATTTCTATCCAATACGTAATTTTCCGAACCCCAGACATCGATTGCCGAATGTGCATGCAGAAGGCGCCGCTGATGAGCAATGCTTTTCTGAACCTCACCGTCTATGAGCCGAGGTATGCACGTTGTTGGATTTGTTTTGAGATACACATGTCGATGAGTGAGTTAGTGAGCATACAATTAAGACATGAAATGGACTATCACGAGCCAGTGCTTGCATCAAGTTACGTCAAGGATCAATTGATTGTAGTCAGCAACTCTACAATGCGTCATGTTATCGATTGTGGTGCATCCTTAGGGCAGCGTCAATCCACTTAGACATGTCATGCAGCGCCCGCTTTTGTTAGAAAGCTATCTAGCCCGCTGATAAGGGACAACCTTAGCCCGCCTAGCCATCCACAGATCAGCTCTTCCGTCGATTGCCTTTTGCGGACATGGCAGATGCACGCCACGAAGGGACACTCTCCTGCTCGCAGTACTCCTACCCGCTGCCGCTGTTATCATTGACGGAAATTCGCACCAGCCCTGTGCAGATTGCAGTGCGGGGAGAGCGACATTGGACCTCATCAATCTGAAGCATCACAACTCTGCCTGCCATATCCACAAATCCAGTTTGGACCCTTTGGCCTCTTACTATGCGCCCTGATGAGCGGCCTCAAACGCTCTCTGGAGGAGTCTCATGACGGCGAGCTCCCCTCGCCTTCAGACTCTGCAGCCTCACAGAAGCCCGTCAGCCCGCCAGCGCCCACGGCCACCAGCAGCTCATCAGCGTCGTCGTTCCGCAATGTGAGCGCCTGCAACCGCTGTCGACTGCGCAAGAATCGCTGTGATCAGCGTCTACCATCATGCGCCTCGTGTGACAAGGCCAATGTCAAATGCGTGGGCTACGACCCTATCACAAAGCGCGAGATTCCTCGCAGGTAAGCACTGCAAATCTGGAGGGGGAGGAGCTATCTCATTGCACCTCGGCTCGGCGACTGACCAGCACGCAGCTATGTCTGGTATCTCGAAACTCGCGTTGCGTATCTCGAATCACTCCTACAAGACAATGGACTGGCCTTTCAGGCTGCTGAAGACTTTAACCCCAGCTTCCAGTCAAACGGCACCACGCCCGCCCACCAGCCCGTGCAGACTGCACAGCAGCACAGCAATGGCACTGCCAACTCGTCCAATACACATCCCTCAAAGGAAGAGAACGAGAAGTATGATCGCGAGAAACTGACAAAGCTGGTCTCCAACATTGGCATGGTGTCGGTCCAGGGAGCCAGCGACCCTCGCTATCTAGGGTCTACATCAGGCATCTCGTTCGCTCGGGTGGTGTTCGCTGCAGTTAAAAGCTCGGTCTTAGGATCGTCTTCTGAGCGTGGTAGTAACCGTGGAGGCAAGACAGCAGCCAATGTGGTGGACGGTGGAACCTCGATGCGCGACTCGTTCTTCGGTCTCCAAACCAAGCCAATCTTTCGACAGGCGCCCTTCCCAGACCGCGAGCTCGGCTCTAGACTCGTTGAGCTCTACTTCGAGCACGCAAACCCGCAGATACCGATCCTGCATCGCGGCGAGTTCATGGACATGTTCGAACGCGTATATGCGAACGGAGAAAGGCACCGTACATCAAGAGAGTCGTACATGCTCAACATTGTCTTCGCTATAGGCGCTGGCATCATCTTGGGAAGCTCTGACGCAGACGACTCACCGACTCCAGACGCTTCAACATCGCCGAATAAGTCCCGATCATCTCCACCGAGCAACAAGAAGCGGCGGTTAGCAGGCCAGCAGCACCAGCCCGAAGAGTATCACGCGTCTGCCATTGTGCACCTCGAGAATTTCCTGGGATCGTCTCCCGCTGCGGACCGTCCCGACGGGTTCGGTGGGGGTCTCGAGGAATTGCAGGCTGTGTTACTCCTCGCAGGCTTTGCATTGCTCAGGCCTGTTGCGCCTGGCCTGTGGTACATCGTAGGAGTCGCTGTCCGCCTCGGTGTGGATCTAGGGTTACATTACGAGGATGGTGTGGGTATCGATGGGTCAGGCTCGGAAGACCACTCCGCTGGGCTGAAAACCGAAGGCGCTGCGAACGGAGATGGGTCAACGACGGCTGCCGGCAGCACCAGTGCTGCTAAAATCGACGCAAAAGAAAGGGGTCGTAGACAGTGGGTCAGAGACCTCCGAAGACGATTGTGGTGGTGTGTCTACTCTGTGGACAGGCTCGTCAGTACCTGCGTGGGCAGGCCATTTGTGAGTAACATCTGCTTCCATATCCCTGCTCATTCGAACCTGTACTATCTGTTATTGCTGCCATGCTACTAAACTGAACGTTGCAATCACGCAACGCTTGAGCGTATCATGGCCGAATCGATGTGATTTGAGAACGCTATCCTGCTCGACCAGAGATCGGGATCTGCTGCTAGATTGCTCTCGATGAAAGTTGTATAGCTGACTGAACGAAAAAAAGGGCATCACCGATCAAATCGTCACGACAGAGTTCCCATCGCTTCTTGATGATCGCTTCATCACGAAGGAGGGTTTCCTCGAACCACCGCCACATCTCGAGAAACCAACTTACAAGGTGGTTGCTTACCATTACTTTCGCCTAAGGTTGCTGCAGTCCGAGATTTTGCAAGTCCTGCAGCACCGTCAAGCCCAACAAGCAAGGGCGAGCGGGGCGAACCAATGCAACGAGTTCATGCACACCAAGCTGCCATCACCTTTCCTTATCAAGTTCAGATCATTCCGTGCCTGGCGTGCTGACATTGACAGACGCTTGCAAGAATGGAGGGACTCCGCTCCGACACAGGCTGATGCAGGCGTGCAGTTCTCGCCGCTCTTCTTGGAACTGAACTACTGGCAAGCTGTGATCATGTTATACAGACAGAGTTTAGTGGTGCCATCTGGACTACAAGGAGTGCTCGGTGCTACTGGTTCTACTGTCAGTAGCCCTTCCGTAGTTGGCATGGATGAGCGCGAGGATGAAGACCTGGTGTTTCTCAAAGTAGCCGAGGCTGGTCAGAAGGTCCTGAAGCTTTACCGACAGCTACACCGCGTACACCTTGTGAATTATACATTCTTGGCGACACATCACTTGTTTATGGCCGGCAAGTGCTCTCCTCCGAGGATTAATGACGTTGCTGACTCAGATTCAGGGATATCCTTTCTGTACGCTGTGTGGCACAGCGTTCATGTTCGCAGCTTACTAGTAAGTCTGGTCTATCTTCTCTTGTGCAACACGTGTTGCAGATGCTTCAGTCTGTAACGATACTAACAATCCCTGCAGTCTCTGGATGACGTTGATTTCACTGTATTGGCCGCAACGTCCGTCTTGGGTGACCTTATCGACAAATGTCCACCTGCGGAAGCCTGTCGTGATGCCTTCGACCGGATGAGTAAGGCCACTATTCAGATGTGCATGTCCACAACCGGGTTTGGCCCACAAGCTCTGAGAGCACTGCCTCAGTCACAGCAGCAATACCCGCCAACATCCCATTCGCCTACCACAGCATACACTTCCGCATCAGACACTGATGGACGGTCGGACGCGGATACGCAAAGCTACTCTCGAAACAACAGCTATTTCACCCAACATCCTCACCAACGGAACCGCAAGCCCGTGCCAAGGTTTGATATGAACCTAAAAGATCTTTTTTCGGAGGACGAAACGGACAAACGGTCATTCAGCCGTGTGTCCAATCAAGTCAACACAATGCGTCCTCCACCCACTCCCATTAAGCCGGAGAACACCATGCAATTCACTGCCGATCTCAAAATCTCGCCACAATTACGCACCCAAGGATTTGGCTTCGGGCAGGGTCAGACTATCCCTTCGCCCCAACAGCTACAGCAGTCCTTCCCCTCATCAACACCCACGCTCTCCCCACCCATATCCCAGTCTCCTCCCCAGTCCATCCCCTCACCATATCAAATTCCTACAACCCTCCCTTATAATGCATACACGCAAAATATGAGCGCCACATACCCCGATCTCGGATTCCACAACGATCTCGACTTTCTAGACAGCTTTCCTATTCAAGGGTCAGCGAGCAGCATTGCAGATGGTGCAGCAACGCAAGATGTCGGCATTGGTTTCGGTATGGGATTTGGTGACGGCACGCATGATTGGAGTGATGGGAATGGATTGGATATGTTTGATGGCTTTTTCTTTGGACCCGGGGGGACAGGTATGTAAAAAGTATCCGTGCTTCACGCAAACGTAGCGTTAGATGCAGGTTGTTTGTATGTTCACTGCAAGTGATTTTACCTAGTGCACACATAGTCTACAGGATACCCATATAGGATAAAATGTTGGGTCATGGTGGTGTATGTCGGCGGGCTCCAATGCGATGGAATGCCTGATGACTTGGATATGTATAATAGATGGGCATAATGTACAAGTGAATCCTTGATGGCCACATGAGAGTGACATTGCCACATAGAAACATACATAAAATCCTCGAGCAAGCGAATGCTAGTTGTATAAATAACTATACTGGTAACGATCAACTTCCATCAATCGGAAAACAACCCGTTAAGGTTGAAATTTAAACCGGTAGTATCTGCTTTACGCATGCGGACTTATCCTTAGGTACTATTGGCTCCCCTGCTGTAGTTCTACTGCCAAAGGGCCCAAGCCCAGTTACTGTTTGTGGCATCACCTGTAACGGGAAATGTGCAGGAGGCAGACATGAAGATTTTTTGAGGATTGAACTGAGTTGTTATCATGCGATGCCATACGCAATATATATATGTAGTTAGCAGTAGGCAACGCTACTGCGTAGGAAGTAACAGCCTCTGACCATAAGTAAGCAGCAACTGTACAATACTGTAGGAGTAACCCCAAACCGTAACATCACCAGTGTCATGAAAGACTCAGCTACTAGATCAAACCGAATCATGTTTTCTGTAGAGGAGACAATGTGTTGGGACTTGATTCTGTATCCGAGTCCTTGGTGACTCTCATGACACTACCGACAACAGCGCCAGTTTGAATAACTGGACCTAAGAACTATCATGCCAAATGGTATACTCTACGAGAACTACGTTATCTTTCTTTCTTTTTCATTCAATGTCTGTGGGAGTCAAAGACTATATAAGACGAGATGATTCACTCATCTGGTAAGGTTGGGATGTTTCCAAGGGTGGTGTTCTATGAAAGTACAAGATATGATGTGGGATGATTCCCAGGGAACTACATTATAGAAACCAGTGGTTTAGAGTGACTAGTCGAGATGACTATGCTGCATTGTATTCACTACAAAATCGTATTATCACAGAGCCATAACTCAGGAAGCTCTGTGCGCACATACCAGGATGAGTGTCTCCTCCACCCACTTAGGTTGATTCATTTCCATTCACCTATGATCATGCATCAAGAAAATCTCGTGAATATCGCATATGACCATAGGGAGCTGAGAACGAGTTCTCCTGTGGCATTTGCCGTCTGTCGAGGTACCGTTTTGAAATCGCAGTTACATGTATTCTTGTTTCCAGTGCTCACAACTGATAGTGTACGTAGGTGCTCAAGGGACGCCCTCGAAAAGCTATTGACTGAGGATCACTTTGTTCAAGCTCCTACAACGCTTCAGGCACAGCTACACCACGAGTAATTCTCTCTCAGAAAAAAAAAAGACTGGTCTTTTGGAAGATAATGCAACTGGCGTCGCCGTTCGCAACCGCCTCTCGTGCCTTGCGCGAACTGTCAAACTTCACACGTAATATCAGTGTGCCCAGCTCCAAAACGCAGAGACCAACAGGTGCATTGAAAAGTGCTTAGTTTCTGGGAAGCACGTCTCGAGATGTGCTACAAAAACGGGGCCTGTACCACTCGGTCTGGATGAAGATATTATCTGTTTCCTCTTTACTTGCAACGAGTGTATGGGCAGTTTACGCAACCAGATGGCTTCTGCAATACAACTCACTTTGGCCATTGGTGTTCGATGATGTGAGGTTATTAAATCTGATGTGTTGCGTCAATTCAATGAAGGTTTGTCTTACAGAGGTATCGAACCCATCTACCAGCGTACCGAACATACCATTGATGACTCCTTGTGGCAAATTGAGGGATCAGAAAGGACATAGTGAGTATAAGAAGCATGTGTACATAGTCCCTTACAGGCCTTCTTTGAACAGAACGAATATCAAAAAACCGAAAATCATAGTTCTATATGAAGAGCCACTCATGAGGTGCATATGTCCAGTGGCTTCTTCTCCCTGGCCTTCGCAGATAGCGTATTCAAAGATCTGTCCACACCATCTCTCACGGCAAAGTGGGGTAGGATAAGATATTGTATGACAATGTTTTCGGGGGACGAAAGAGCTGGTGACTGAGTTTGGTGCCGCATGTGATCTCACTCAGCCCATTGCAACGCATAAGAGATAGTCTTGGACCCTAGCTTTGCTGTAAATATCTATGATGAAGCAGTAAAAATTAGAAAAGTATGCAACTTACATACAGTACGGGGGAAAGTGGATGGGTTGGTCGGTACGATAGGCTCGGAAAATGCCGGTGAAGGTGATGCTGAGCGTTCGAGCTATTGAGAGGTTCCCACAGCCTACTAGGTTGAAGGTGGAAGGTATTCACTGGATCGTTGATGGTACCTGTTTGGGAGTCAGCGTTCGACTCGTCAAGTATTATTGTGGAGGGAGGCATAATAGTGATAGCGTCAAAGTATGCATTAGTGGTCGTCGTCGTGCGTGCAATAAAGATGTCGGCTCGAGCTGAACTGGACTCAGCCGCGTCCTGCAAGTACGCAGGCCTCCAGGCTTTCTAGCCACGCTCGCCCTCTGGCACTTATGGAGATAGCTAAATATCAGGGCGAACTGGGGTAGGAAGTTCAGTCGGCATGCATACGGGACCGTATACTGCTTGCGCACCTATGTGGGGGGCGCAAGGAAAAGTGCTATCTTTAAAAACTTTATGGTACAGCTGAGCAACAGCCAAGGCTTCACTATAGATCTCACCGTCAACCGTACTCTTGATGTACCACAGCATCCAGGTGGGTATTGCCAATGGCGATAACTGGGAAGCTCGAGCTTTCTGCCATCTCGGCCACAGGCTTCTGCTTTATGTACTTTCACTGCGGACAAATAGTGCACAATAACCTTGTAAACTTTATTTTGGGTTGATGGAGATGTAGTGATTGTTAAAATGCCTGAATGCGAGCATCAACTCGCGGTCAAATAATCGTGCTGACCGACTGTAGCAATCTATTACGGCTGTCGTACGGCCTACGATACCGCATGGCTTGTTGGCGGTGCCCTGCTACGCTACTCCAAATTTGAGCCATACCATAGTCAACGTACGATCAAAAGGGCTGCAGTATGACCATAGAATCCCCTGTGTACGGATGCAAGGAAGGATCTCTCCAATAATTCTCTTGTATGTTTTTTCGAAGGACGTCTAAACCGAGTACTTACTAGCTGCACAGACGTTGGTAACGAAGTGTGCAAACGCAAATCGCCAACAATCAAGTCAAGCCGCATCCTCACCTTAGAATGCTTCCTCGAAGAAGTAAAGGCTGAACCTAGACAGGTATATACTTGATTATAAACAGGCAGTCAATCCAATCAAGCTCACTCTCTGAGCACTGTTCGACTGATTGTTGATAACACTGAACACTACATCAAGGCGGACGACATAGCTGAAAAGTCATTTATGTAAACCATCGTCCCGATATTATGGCTGTTTGGCACGGCTTTAGACATGGGTCGTACCTTACTGCTCGATTCTGGCTACTTAATGCGGACCAAAGAAAAAGCAATGGAAATGATCGGGTGATGAGTATTTATTCTGCAGGCAAAGTTGGCTTCCCGTGAGCTGTATCACAGTCGAGGTGAAACGCGATTCGCCGGTATCCCATTTCATAGAACGCAGGCGTGAGAGGATCAGGAACTGTATGGCTCGTGATCAGACTAGATGTGTGGGTGCACCGACGTTCGAAGTAGTGGTACGTCTGCCGTTGTTCGTTTGAAGTGTTCTGTGAGAGAGAAAGGAGCAAAGCATTGATAGATCATTAGATAGCTCCGCATATTGTAGCCGCTGGGTCAATCACCAACGCATCTGAATGTCAGGCTTTTCCTGTGGTTGGGAGACTCGTTAGACAGTGAAACTAATCGATTTTGTATAGCCACACATCGCGTACGACGAGGCATCTAAACGCCAGAAAATGCTCCAATACGCCAAAATATGTCAACAGTGATCGTTGAGTATGCCGCGAATCGCCCAGTCGTTTTTCCATTTACTCTGCAGCTCTCAAGAGTCCAGCCTTAACGCCTCCACATCCTCCATCTGCAACCTCTTCATCAATCCCCTGATGACACCGCAATTCGCTTCTCTGCTCTCGTCTTTGCCTGCCATCCACATGCGCATCTTGCCAAGCTTGTCTGTGCCATCACCTCTCTTTCCGCCCTCTTTGATGTTAGTGAAGAACAATCTCCTCTTCCTGCTGTCTAGTTTCTCCCAAGTCGGGGTCTCCTTGCCCTTCTCAACATTGGGGTCAAGGTGCTTGATAAAGCTGATAAAGTAATCTGAGATCTCATTGTGGCGGCGTACCATGACCTGACCAACAGTGCCGGCGTGCTTGGTACCGAACCCGTTTTCAATGTCGACACCCCACATGACGTCCCACTGGTACTGATATGTTGGCACGCTTTCAGGGTTGTGTGTGCCCATAGCATTCGATGCGAGGTATGTTGGACAGATGTACCTGATATCGCCCTGGGCCTTTGCAACCGCATCCCAGTATCTTCCACTGTCTGGCCAGTGACGGTCGTTCGGGTACGTCTTTGCGAGCAGATCCAGATCATCATCTGTGAGCAGTGGATAGTGGTCCTTGAGGTAAGTTTTGAATTCATCAAGCGTGTCGGTTGTCTTCTTCACTTGATCCGAGCCTTCATTCGACGTGAAGCCAATAATAGTAGGTACCTTAGCGTACCGGTTGTGCATGATAGCTGCTGGTGCTGGTTCAGTCCACATCCCGCCTGCAGGCTCTGTAGTGGGCGCCCACATCCAACGCGGAGGTGTGTCCCTACCAGGGAAGGCCATGGGATAGTTCTCAAAGTAAAGGTCACCGGGCGAGGCGTTGCGGACACAAGTGATGTCTTTACAGTTCAAGCCGTCAGCAACCTCATTCCAGAATTTCTCGGCTTGCGCTGGAGTGAAGAAGGTTGGGCTTGCAGGACTTTGCGCGATCGCACCATGGAAGAGGGGCTTCCTGCCGGTGCCAGGGATGGGAGCGTGATGGTCGCCTTCATTGGCAGTAAGCTGCAGCAAAACTGAAGCTCCTCCTGCACTGGTGCCCATGAGGACAACGTGTTCAGGATTCCCACCGAAGTACCGAATGTACTTCTGCACCCATTCGAGCGCAGCTCTCTGATCTCTAAGTGCATTGTTATAGTCGCCATCTTCCACAATCTCCTTACCAGAGAGGAAACCGTAAATGCCGTTGCGGTAGTACATTGTTACAACAACGATGCCCTTGTCTAGCTTGCCATCCCTACCTTTCTCTTTCCGAGCCTTCTCCACCATCTCGCCGCCGTTGCTTCTGCCTGGGAGGTGAAACCCACCACCAGGGATATTAACCAGAACAGGCAAATCATCACCAGCCTCAGCATCGAATGGTGTGAAAACGTTTAGACTCAGGCAGTCCTCAGTCTTGTCTGCATAGATACCCAAAACATCCTCACCTGCAATATCTTTCCTGTTCCTCAAATTTGCATCGATCTTTTGAATGCGAGGACACATGCCCAAGTCTCCTTTCCAAACAAGAGGCTTCTCATTCCTTCCAATGCCATATGTCCTGTTTACTGGTTGAGGCCTACGGAACCTATTCTTTCCACCAGCGGTCGCCGCGTACGGTATGTTCCAGTATGAGCGAACCTTGTCTGTCACATTTGGTTTGATTGTGAGATAGTCAAGCTCTACGATGTTGGGATCCTGTGCGTTCTTTGGAGGCACAGAGAAGAGAGGCGAGGGCTTCGAGGATAGCGGTGGAATCCAGTCCGAGCTAGGTCGCAGATCTGGGGAGTAAAGGAAGGCGAATGTGAAGATGAGGACGACAATCGCGCCGAGTCCAAGAAACATTCGGCGGTCGAAGATGAGGCTCGAGTTGAGTGGGCGTGCCATGACGAAGGCGGCCTTGCGATGCGGTGTCGCTGGTTTTGTGCGTAGAAACGGTCGCAAAGGCAAAGGTGTGGGTGTATAGGTATTGTGAAGGAAAGGATTGAAAGCCAGGACGAATTACAGCCTATGTTGCACCGTCATTGGTGCTTTACAGAAGCAAGACCTGTTTCAATAGATCGTTACTTGTATCCTAAGTTTCTTGGACACGAGCGGTAGGCATGACGAAAGAGGGAAAGGGGCGCGGGAGTCGGCATTCTGCCCGCTTGGCACTGACGCGTCATATCATTGGGGATTGAAACTGTGGAGAACAAGCTGTGACAGACCATGGAACGATTTTTAGGGGGTTAAGCTCGGGGCGGTGATGCTCCAGGTAATTGAAATTCGTGTTGTTTGAAGGATTCAGAAACGTCATCACCACACGAAGATCATTAGAGGAGCCGAGCAGGGGTAGACATTCTTCCGTAGGATTGGGTGCGGATGTACCCGCCCACTACAGATAAGGATGTCGTACGATACGAAAGTACTACTCATCCTTCTGTTCACAATTCTGCGATATTCGTTATATCAATTTCTCAAATAACTGCTGTTGGTGACCAAAGCAAGCAGGTACTGTCAGAAGTGCTTAGCGTCATTTCACCCTCGTACCTTCTAGGTCAGCGCAGAAGGCCGTACGAAGGACCTCTGCGATTTTCCATCACTCTGAGATGAAAGCACAATTCTACGGGCCTGCATGCACGAAGCTTAAAGCCAACTGTCCAGGGCTGCGGAGTCCTACCAAAGCGAAGATGAACACATCTTGCGTCGTGATGTCAGAAGCGTTCATACATAGAGACTGTAACACAATGTCAAAATACTATACAGATGTCAGTACACACTACGGTAAGCGCATGGACAGAAAATCACACCAAAACAACGTCGCTGCAGCACGCACCATGGTCCACAACAACTGCAGTTCTGACAATTCATGAAGCCAAAGCCAAAGTACAGTCGAGCTTGGGTGATCTGGAACATGTGATTGTGGTATGGAGGCGGCTGCATTGAGGTGAAATGAGACATAAAAAGTTGCAGAGGATTTGGAGAGTAGTTGCAGGTGGCCATTGTCTTCGCCTTCTCGACCACCCAACATCAATATTTCGCCATGCTATGGTATCTATCTTAAGCTAATAAGGGCCAGCCTGTTACTGTTATGCAGACATTAGTCCCAGTCTTGAGATCGCTTGAACGCCTTCAATGCAGTCATGAACTGTCCAACAACAACAACAACAACAACAGAGCAAAGTATCAAATCCTACCTCCCTCAACTATTTCTCTCCCGATCAGCTCCAACTCCCCGCTTTCTGCAGTACGTCTCCTCTCAAGCACCCAACGGCCCTCTCCAGCCTCATCGTGCTCACGAACATAGGTGACACTGTCCGCAGCACTACCCTTCCGCGAATGTCCACTTCTCCAGCCACTTCCACTTGGGGTCATAGGCGATGTAGCTGAGACAGGTGATGCAAGGCTTATAGATTGACGGTGCGGACCGCTCGACGTAGTCACCGCAGGGGACGACAGTGATGTGTCGATCGGTGGTGGCGATACTGGTTGTTGATTCATGGTGAACGGTGAAGGCAGAGGCATACCAAATGGTGACAATGGCAGTGCAATGTTTGCAGGCGACTTCATGGCTGACACAAGGTGGGAGGGTGTCTGTATGTACGTGCTCTGCATCTGCAGGATCTGTGGCCGCATCGGTGAAGAAAAGGGTGGTAGATTCTGGAGCTGCCCGGTAGGGCTCGACAGCGAGTTGTAATCGCTTGCTGTGAGGGTTGGACTCTCTGGACGTTCGTCTCCGTCGCTGCAGCCGTCGTTCTGATCATCGAATGTGCCGTTAACAGCGTCCATAAGACCGCATTCGTCTTCTTCACTATCATCAAAATCTTCCGTAATGTTTGCTGATTCATCGCTTTCGATCTCGCTCTCGTTGTGTTCCTGCATGCGATTGCCGGCCGCACTACTAGCTCTCGGTGCAAATTGCATACCAAACGGCGAAGAGTTGCGTGGGCTGTTCGCAGTACTGCTAGGCAAACTTGATGCACTCCCGCCAAATGCTCCCTTCCTTAACTTCATGAGAGTGTCCAGACTCATATCTTCCTCTTCACCAGGCCATTCATAAGGACTCATCCGTGCTAACTGAGCAAGGCCAGGGCTTGTGACGGGCAAAGACCCATCCCGGAAATGGTTGAGGCTAATGAACGAGTTTCGTGTGCTGTACTCGCTCCGCTCCGTGATTGGAGTCAGGTTAGGCTCCCTCACGGCATTGCGGCCACTGACAGCACGAGCAAGCCCTGAGGCACCAAAGACGCCACCCCACTCGCTCTGTGCATCGCCAGCTGCGGCATAGAAACCAAACTCGCGCCCGTAGAACCCTTCATCATCGTATGCTAAAGCTTCGGCGTTTGCAGCTGCAATCATAGGATCGTTCTCGAGAGCCGAGTCGTAGTCACTGTAGTCGTAATCGTCTTGAAAACTCATATCCGTTCCATAGACATCGTCGTCAAGTGGAAAGCTAACAGTGTCCAGGCTAAAGCGGCTATCATCCGGCACCAGGCTTGGGCGTGATTGGCTAACGGACGAAGAATCGTCAAGCTCATAGCTGGTATTACCCACTTCAACGCTCTTTTTTCTCGCAAAACGCCCCTCTGCCTCTGCCTTGTTAGCTGCATCAACAAGTGCGGTGTGATACGAGCTCATGTCGTTAAAGCCAAACATGGTAGGTCCGGCCGGTGCATGTGCAGCTGACATCTTGCGGGCCAGGGAAGGTTCAGAGTTCTCTAGGTGCCTAGACAGTGTGTCATCGTCTGCTTCGTATCCCGTCTCTGAAGGCAATGCTTGCAGAGGATGTGATGAAGGTGTCTCCTCCGTTGGCGCTGGTTTCACCTTTCTCTCGTACAGCGGACCCTGAGGATCATCAAATATCTCTTCGTTGAATGATGCCGCATCACCAACATCTTGCTGATCACCAATTAGACCATCGTCGAAATACATGTCATCGTCAAGATCGAGGTCTCCTGGACTCGGATCATTGCTAGACACAACATCTCGGCTACTTGCTCCTGTTGCAGCTTGTTGTGAAGGAGCTGAGAAATTGGATTGCAGTCCATATACATTGGATCGCGGCGCTTCGTCATCATCGTCATCCTCTTCTGGGTTCAAGTAACCATTTGGAGGACCAGACTGTACATGCTGCATGCTACCTGGTATCATGAGTCCTATTGGATTACCATTAACATCGCACTGTGTTTGTAACTGTCCGTTTGGACTCAGCGGAATCATTTGGCGCGAGTTTATCGATAGTGTCGAGAAGTCAAAAGCGTTGATGCCGTCGTCGATACTCTGATTTCCCAACCCACCAAATTCATCTTCCTCTCCCAACATGGGAATCTCTTCTTCAAAACCACCATCCATGTCGAAGTCGTCGTCCATGTCATATTCATCGTATTCATCCTCAATAGTGTTTGTGGACAGATGAGCTTGCTTGGACGCCTTCTCTGCTGCTTTCTTTCTGTGTCTTTCTTCCATGACGTGTTCTTGCGTGGAGTCACTGCCACCATTGATTTGAAAGCTGAATCTTGATGCTCGACTGCTGAGATGTGCAGGGAGTCCAGCGGGCTGCCATGAAGGGTCTGTTGTTGAGGTGGCTCGTGATCGCGCTGGTGGAGGGCTCTTAGTCGACTTCTTTGCCTTTGGCGTATCATCTGTTGGTGCGTACGTGGGACTGGGTACCTCCTCTACAGGAGAGAGGACAGAAGAATTAAGGTCGACGGCCTGATAAGGTGGTGGGGGAGGCGATGTAGTCACTTCAGAGGGATGCTCAGCTGATGCTTCTTTCATTGTAGGCACAGGTGCGACCGTAGCTGCAGGCACAGGCTCAGACAGTGAAGAACCAGACAACAGAAGCATCGAGTTCCGCGCCACAAAGTCATTGTTCGCTAGTTGCTCAGCTCGTACAGCAGCCTGTGATTGTTCGTAGCTTGTATCATCATCAAAATGCTCGTGAAAAACAGGAGTGTGCTCTTTCTCGATCTTCGGTGGGCTGACCCGGCCTGGATCGCCTGGAGTACCTGGCGGTACTGGGGAGTTACCATATGCATTGTTGTACGATAAGTTGCGATTCAGTCTAGGTGCATTAAAGTCGTGAACAATGTTGCCGCGTATGCTGGGATCATAATTGTCGAGGATTGGTGGGATGAAGGAAGGGGAGCGTTGTGTGACTAGCGATTCGTCATGGAGAGGGTCGAGTGCCTGGCCAGATCTTCGCCGCATAAGCAGCGACATAGGGTTCCTGAGTCGTGATCTACCCTTGGCAGGCGCGGCCGTAGGTGTAGACGCTGCTTTGGAGCCGCCAGACAGCTTCTCCGTTAGCCCACTCATCAACGAGGTCTGGGATTTTGAATGGTTCGCATAGCCTGGAGATAAAAATGAAGATGTTAAATGTGTCGATGACTGTGAGGGGCTCTCTGTAGCGTGCGATTGGTCTGTCTTATGTGAGATGCCCAGTCCCTGTGGCCGGAGACCCGTAGGTGTAATGTCCGTTTTTGACCTTGAAAACGCTGGCTTCTGCCCAAGGCTGAGAGAAGGTAATTCCTGTGCGTGCTGCAGCGGGGACAGTATGTCGCGATCCTGGGCTAATTGAGCGCTCGACCCCACTGTACTGACTGGGCGCTGGCCTGCAGGGCGCGGGGAGATCTGAGCAGTTCCGGATCTGTCTAATTTCGAGGCAATTCGCGTTATGGGCGGCAGTTGTGGGGGAAACGGCGATATGGGCGAGCTTGAAGTGAAGCTTGCATTGTCTGGTACGCGTGGCGACGCGAAGTACTCAGTATTTTGTGATGGCGAAGGCAGTGGGAGGGCCGTGGGGCTGGTGATGGGTTCTGGAGAGGCCAGGCTCGAAGAATTGCGCTTTGCATGACCTGGTCTTAGGTATGAGAACATATTCGAGGGTGCCATTGCTGGGATATTGTGTGGGCTCGTCTGCCGCTATTGCGTTGCTTCCACGCGGCTGCAGGGAGAGCTGACGACGAGAGGCGCGGTCAGTGGACAAACATAGACGCCTCTCAGCGAGGCCATGCGCCAAAAGACACCATCACAAAGTGTGTGAAGGGCAGTGAATGCGCAGAGGGGCTAATCGGCCAGCGATTGGAAGGGTTGAAGGCTGCACACCTCAGGCGTCGCACGATCCTGGCAAACTGCTGAAGGAACTCCAAGTGGGGCAATGTGAGACGCCAATTTCGGTATTGTTGCTTGCTGATGATGTTATGCAGTGTGTGGTAGTCGTGTGAGTGTGGTGTGGGAAGCAAAGAAGTGCTCGTATTCGATATGCGCCTTCCGTGACTGATGATGCGATTCTCAACACACGAGGAGGTTCCAAGGCTTCATGCGTCTCGTATGCAGGGATCACGCCTCATCTTACTCGGATCATCGTTGTGGCATACATACTGCTCAAACCCGAATGCACGATCGATTTTCAGATCGATATCTGACTACACTCACCAGCGCGACGGCATCGACAAGTGGCTTATCTTCAGTAGCGGGGCAGGAATGAAGCTACAAAAATGTTATTGATCAACATCGAAGACGCCCGGGGCACGGTCGTTAGCGTGAACGTTGTGCTGACGAAAACACGCTACGCTCGTGCCCCATCAAGTGGTGCGGGAGCGCTGAGTCGTGACGACCTTCATAATGCACATGCATATTGTCTTGAGGACTGCACTCAATTATTCTTCACATCCTTCATTGGAACTGACTATTGACATCAATATGTTGTCTTGCTAGTTCTATGCAGGTCGCTTTCCACCCCTCGACCTTTTTGGCCGACCCAACTTACCCATCGACCTCTTTACATTATTCTTTGATACAGCTTCGACAGCCCATGTTGGCTCAGGGTCTGGAGCATTGAGTGCAGTGTTGTATGTTGCGTTCTTGGGTGTAACTTCAAACTGTATGGTTGCATTGCCCTCACGATATGTGCTTGTTGGCGTGCCGACAGTCTTGTAATCAGCACTGACCTTGCATTTGCCAGTAGCAATATCGACCTGCTTCAAGGCACGTTCAAATATTTCGAGCGAAGCAAGAGGCTGGTAGAAGGGCACCTCGTGACCTGACTCGTAGATACGGAGAAAGGAGAAGAGGCCAGACTGCTTGACTTGGCCGTGCACAATACCGTCAGATGTCGAGATGTTGACGAAGCCCGCAGTGTCGTAGCCTGGCGCTGCAATTTCATCGGCGACAACCTGACCACCAAGCCAGTTGCAGTTGAAGTCAGCATCTCCGTAGTACAGCATGACTTGCACACCAGCGGCGAGCAGCTTCTTGCACGCCTCAATTGTGCCAGATTCGCGGTCGTCATCGCCAGTGTTGCCAAATGCTGACGATACAGTACTGGAGCTTTCAGAGAAGTTCTGATATGCACCAATAGCTTTTTGTACTTCGGGTGTATTTAGGTATTCGACATAGTAAGAGTAGGGGAATGGATCCGGTGTGAGGTAGCGCATATCATACTCATCTCGCCCACTGTAGATGTCATATAGGCTCTCGACTTTGCTAGCGCAGAAGTCGTCTGCACGGGCACAGATTGAGTTCTGGCCAGTCGCATAGCAATGCTTGGTCTGATCAAGGCAGTTGCCCTCACCATACAGGTTGTTATACCATTCGGCTTTGACGGATGCATTGTATGGATCATAGTCATACGTGTTACCTGGGTACACAGAGAAGTTGTAGTATGCTTGATACTGCACCAATGGATCGAACCATCCGTTACCAATTAGTACGTTTTCAAGGTCAATCTTGTGGGCGCCGGTAATGTTCTTCTCGTTCTGTTCAAGGAAGTACGCTACCAGGAATTAGCCCAAAGACTCTTTCGAATTCCGAGGGACTTACCATTGAACACCGGCGCATAGTGTCCTCCATAGCTCTCTGTAGCAAAGTTGAACCCATTTCGAGAGTATTCAGGGAAAGCACCCATGAAGCCCTGTAACGTCTTCCACATATTTGGTGCAGCTCCCGCAGTGCTGTTGGCGGTTAGGGTGTGATTAGGCTTCGAGTATGTGCCGCATGAGCCGTAGGACTCAGCATAGTCAGGACAAGTTGCATTAGGAAGCTGAATGATGAAGCCGCTGTTATCCTTGTAGCCTGGGATTGGAATCGAATATGAGAAACCGACAGTCGTAGGCTCATCGATGAACAGCATGTTGCTGGCATTTGACCATGAGTAGGGGTTGTTGAAGGGCTTCAGATCCGGTCCAACACCGCAAGGTCCCAATTCTTGAAACAGCCCAATCATAGATGAAGATCCAGGGCCACCGTTTATCTGGAACGTATCAGCTATACGCATACTCTAGACCTTTGTTCGACTTTGAGCTTACCCAAACGGTTAACGGCGCCTCGCTAGGATCCTGGTTGCGTGCCTCAAAAAACCACCAGAAGACATGCTGGTCGTTGTCGACATCCGCGTAGCCCGAGTAACTCTTAACATTTGGATCCAACTCGCAGATGCCTTGTGGGACTTGCTTGTATCGCACATTGATTCCTGCATACCCTTCCTTAGTCGTCAAGTCGGTGGGCGCTGGGACGAATTGTGCAATAGCTAAGCTGGCTACTAACAGAGGCACCGTAGTATAGAATCTTGACATGCTGGATGCCATTGGAGCTGGCTTAAAGGCTACAGGACTAAATGGCTTAGAGCAACAACCACAGTTCACAAAGTTGAACAGCTCAAGTCACAGCAGCAGCCTGTTTTATGTGAGATGCGATTTGTCTTGGCCCTACATGACCGCAGCCGTGTCGCGATAACGGCAAATTTCTACCTTCCCTTAATGGCTAAACAGATATCAAGTAGATCCGAATGCTAGGGTTGGGCGGTCATGACTTTCTCAGAAGATGACGCAATAGAGCCGAAAGAGCTCGTTCGCAGCCGATCATTTTGGAAGTGTACGGAGTCTCATGGCCATATTTCAAATTATCCGAATCACTACAATGAGTAGGGAAAGTCCTGGACAAGTGACTTAGCTCTATGATCCAATTAGTAGACAAGTTTGTGAGCTGGCGAGAAGAAGAGCTACCCCGCCGCTAACGGAAGCTTGGCATAAGCTTGGTGAGCTTGCGCAGCTTGACATCAGAGCGCATGATGGACACCCTTTTCGGCAGGTGCCGAACTACACAATTTTTGCGCTCATTGGCCTCATAGAGATGCAGGACATTTTGGAAAACAAACAGATTTGACGTGAAACAGAGTGAACGGTGATCTTGTTAAGGGGTATAATTCGTTTAGTAGCCTTGCCAGGTAGACATCTACTTCTTATCAACCGTTCGTTCACCATATCCATCACTTCGTGTACAATCGTAAATCATCCAAGATATCCGTGCTCCATCTTCCAGGTAGCTACGATAACAACTCTGCTCAGATCACAACACTGTACCGAACCCAAAGGTGGTCTTGATGCTGCGAACATAGTACTGGTCCCAATTGGTCTTTGTTGGCTCCTCCTGACCTACTGGGACACCCTTCCACTCAACCCTCATTACTGTTACGGCATCGATGTCATTCTGATCGAACCAGATGGAAAGGGTCGAGAAGTGGCCCGCCGGCCATTGAGCAAGTCGCCATTTCTGGACAATGTGCTTAGGCTCTTCCAACTCAGTGTACTCTCCGCTAACATTGCCACCAAACAGTTCAAAGGTGCCACCAGGCTTAGCACCAGTGAAAGTCTTGGGCGGTGTGCGGGTGAAGGCAGCGATGCGCTGGGGGTCAGTAAATGTCTGGAACAATTCGGCAGCAGTGGTGCGGAACTCAGTGCTGTCGTTGATCGTAGTGACATTGACGACTGAACCAGTAGTGATCTTCTTTGAATCACTTTCAGTCTTTGAGCCAGTCGACTTATTTACGCTTGAGCTCGAGTACACCTTAGGTGTGGAAAACCCGCTCGAAGGGTTGGAGCCTGGCGCATGTTGGATGTCCTTTCCATGCTCAGCCATGACGGCTGGGCCAAGCTTTGCAAGGCTTTTGCGGAGTTGTGGAACAATCTTGGATCGTACGAGGTCTTTAACAGGCTGCTTGCTGCTATCCTCAGAGAAAACATCTACATCAAACTGTTACGAAGTCAGCGTATGCACGCAGATGACAAACAAGTACGGGCTGTAAGCGAAGGGAACATACGACATACTCGTCTTCCTCTGTGTCGTGTGCAACTTCGGGAATCGTGATAGTGCCGCTGGCTTCCTCACCCTCTTTGTTCTTGCCTGCCGACTGAGTCAGCTGGCCGAACACTTGAAGTAAGATTCTTTTGCTTACCGGAATATTCCAGCTTGAGCTTGACGTCGAACAAGGTGATGACCTTGCCCTTGCGTTGGCTCACATCGACGTCACCATCCATGCTTGCGACTTTATCAATCTGCGCAGTGACGCCATCCTGTTCTGCTGAAATGTTTGGGAGCTCCTTTTCAAGATACTCGCGTGCCCAGCCTGACACATCTTTGTTGACCCAATGCCAGTTGTTAGGGTTGTGGAGAACCATCGCGAATAATGTGGGGTGCGATCAGCAAGTTCTTCTGCAATTACCTCTGTTAGCCATGCACCTCACGACAAAGAACGTGCAGTTAGAGCGATTTTAAGGTATCAGAGGTGGTCTGGTGGACCGGGAAGCTGATCCGCATGCAAAGAGTACAAGTCTTCTCAGACTGGTGCCAGCGGGTGTCTCATCCTGTAATGTCGGGTAGAATGGAAGTGCAGAACAACTTACTAAAGTGAAGAACGAATTATAAGAAACGAAATTACAACGCTTGACCAGTACACAAGAGTGGGAGAAAGAATCCTGAAAGGTTTGTGAGGTTGAAATACAACGCAATGGAGCTTGGATCAGAAACTTCCAGAAGTTACAGAGCTGGCCCCTCGCCAAGACTCATCGGTCCGATGAAAGTCCGGGCATGCATTAAGACATGGAAAGCTGAATATGTTCTTCCTATTTACACTTTTGGGAGGGCCCCAGGTTTTTGACATGGTACGGAGCATTGATGGTATAAACTGTATGTTCGACACACAAACTCGCAGCAAGAGTGCAAGGCACTGCACCCCAAACGAACCCCAAAACGCCAACAATCCACCAACAATCAGATTAGGGAAACTCATGTCGTACAGTGCACTTCTGCGTTAGCTTCTTCATAGAATGTTTACAGTGGAATTCTTTGACAATAAATTCAGTGGAATCTCTAAACAAGAGGTTATTCTTAACGAATACTTGTAAGATTGCTGATGGCTTGGATATCGTTGGTTACAGATTCTTGAGGCATCCAGGAGTTGATTGGATAGATCGGTTTACACTTTCTACCTGGTTGAACAGGATGTGGAGGGTATAGGTGCAGGTACGAGCTCAAAGGTGCACGATAGGAGCCATGCCGCATTGACTTGCTGTCAATCGGCTGGTAGTATAATTGTTGATATCTTGAGACGATGTTTTGCAACGATGGTATTACAGGAGCTATTGATGAGTATGTTTGTACGACTGGTTGCACTGAGCTATCATCGACACCGAAGCCATTGTTGCGCGTGATGCGAGCGGCAAGGTGACCAGGCTCTTTCACCAGCAGTAATATGCGCGGACAAGAATCTATGACAGCCTTAGAACGGCGGATGCGCCTACTTTGAGTCTGTCTGATTCAATTGAAATCTTGTCTGGTCGTAGTACGACTCTGAGGGCGAGGTTGGGTGTTGTTAGCAAAGAGTTGTGCGGCGCGACGGTCTATTATAAACACTATTTACTGTGGACTGACTTTGGATGATTGATATACAACAAGATGGAACCTTTTCTTAGGTAACGTGCATATTTCTACGGTAGTTAGGGTGGCGTGAAGATGTAGTCGATTTCATGCATAACCGAAGGTCACTGCTCTTCTTACAATCTCTATCTTTCTAACTTGAGCTCTTTGAAATCTAGGTTTTCGATCAAGGGGACATTGAGCTTACTCAGACTATGAGTCTTGATTTTGTGAGACCGATCATAAGATGATAGCAGATATTATGTGGTAAAACGGTTGTAGCACGCAATGATGGTCCTTTGCGTTACGTGTCACTATGAGCACCACTATGATTTTGATCCAACATATTCCCAGTCAGTCGACACAAATCTCTGAAAAGTGCATCCTGCGTAAATGCTATTCTGTTGTAAAACCGTACGTCATCCACTGCTTGCACCAACGGACAGAGTGCCTCACGACGTTCTATATAATGGTTGCATCTGTGGACATCCATGCTTCGGCTAGTGACTTCAACACAAGTACCTCATTTAGACTGCTCATTTCCGGTTAAGAAAGATAGGCTCTCATTGCTTTGAGCCGTACAAGAGACAAAACATCTACTGAGAAGTTGCAGTGAAATTCACTCGAGCTTATTAGTATGCGAAGGTAGCTAGCTTGATCTGTTCATGCTTAGATGCTGGCATTTGCAGGCCCAGTGAGCAAAGGATGCATGCATGGTCATGCGGTTCAGATGGTTCGTAAGGAGAGAAATTATGCGTTCCGGAATAAAGACACCGGTGTAGAGATTCAGATGAGAGTCAGATTTACATATATAGTAGTGGAATTGGGTCCTACCATACACAACAGTGTGTTACACTATCAGCGCACAAGCGAGGAGGTCGTCCAGTTTCTCACCTTGTATCGTCGTCGCACCCTACCCGTCTCTTGCCAGAGAGCCTGCTCTGTGTGATTGAGAGCAAATAAATAATTAGAGGACATATCCAAACCCACAGTCCAACTATCGACAAACTGATACCGGATAGACATGATACCACAACCTGTGTGTACGCCGGAATGCGCCTCGAACGTCCGCCCAACTGTGATGATATAACATAGGAGACAAGAAGACATCAAATTCTTAGCATGGGCAGCGTGCCTAGATGTCGTCCATGTTGCCTGCTGCTTCATCATCGCCTGACTCATAGCTACCGACTGAGCTCATGTCATCATCATCGTCATCGTCTTTGTCTGAGTCTTCAGAGATGTCTTTCGAGGCGTATTTCTGTACGTATTCTGCCGTCTTTGTCGGTAAAGTAATCTCAATCCTACTCCGTTCTAAACGCACCTTTCACTTTTGCATCATAGCTTTTGGGTTCTCGCATGAGAAGCGCGGCTGCTTCGCCATTCAGAGGATCGGTCGGGTTGGGATATCGGAGAAGCTGGGGAATGAAGACCTCGAAGATGTTGATCATGTCATACATGGGAGACCATGTCTGGTTGATAACGTCGAGACAGACTGAACCAGATCTGCACGTAACTCAGCAGATGTTTCTAATGCCATGATATAGTAACAAGATATTGGGGGAGAGGAAGCACTGCTTACAGTTCATCGATATTTGGGTGGAAGATACGGTTTACGAAGCCAATGCTGGGGCTTTTGTAGGGGTATTGGTCGGGCAGCTCGACATGAATCTTCCAGAGACCACCCTGGAATGGCGCTGTGCATATCGTCAATGGGTACTCTAGAAGCTACGTGTGCCTGACATACTATCCTCAGGCCCCTTGAACCTAACGTAGAACTCTTGCCTATATTATATCAGCTGTGTCTTGACGTATCATCGACCGGATTGTAAAGGGAACCAACACTTTCGCACTATTAGCAATAACCAAATGAACTCGGAAAGAGCGACATACTGTTATCGTTGACTAGCGTGACCTCATAGTCGCTCATGAGCCTGCCGTGAAACAGTCAGTGAGTCCTCGGGAAGCTGTAGAAGTGCTTATTGCATACATCCTACACATTTGTCAGTGCCTTTTCTCATAGCTGCAATGTGTTTATAGCGTACTTCATAACCTATAACTCCGGGAAAGAAGCCTTCGTTAGCTCTTGCTCTTATCTTGATACCCCATTCACAGTTGTAACCTACATCCGTCTCGATACGCCTCTTTGGAGAACTCATGACGACAGTGTTCTAAGTGCTTTCTCTTCCTATAAGCTCCCTATCGTGCGAAAGGTGTTCAAAAGTGAAAGCTTTTGTTACTCAATCAGCGGCGTCGTAGGTCGTGAGCTACGAGATGATTGCGCTCTTAATGTTATCGATAGCGGAGGCCTGGGAGGGGGTCTAGAGGTGCTACGTCGGTGCTTTGTTGGCAGGAAAGGATGACGTCGAAGAGGCGTTCAAGATTTGTCCAAGTAAGCAGGTGTTGTTGTCCGCACTGGAATGGTGCAAGAGTCAAGGTACAAGGTCAAGAGGAGTTGGAAGGTACAAGGTCGAGAGGAGTTGGTTGGGCGAATTGTAGTCACGAGCACCTGTGTCGGCAGGTCGCGCTTGTACACGTCTGCTGAGTCCGGCAAGTCCTCGCCGAGATGTCTTGCGCCACGGCTGTGTCATGCAGTTGGGTTATGTTCAAGCAAACAAAGATTTACAGACGTAAGGCGCTTCGACTCGAAAGTTACAATACTTGGACGAGCGCTGCCATAGGCATGTCACGGTCAGTACTGTGTCGTCAGTGCGTATTCCCCAGCAATATTCTACCAAGATGCACGCTGCTCAACGATGGCATTCATGTTATCGCATGTGCGGCATATAGAACTTAAGCCAAAATTTCTAGTGAGTCTCAGATCCTGTTTGTTGGAAAGGCTTGAAAGATGCCTTGGTGAGGTGCAGAGCTCTGTGTTGCAATCGAGTCCAATCGCAACGCCGCAACGCCGCGGCTCTTCCGAGGCCGAGGCCTCTCGTCAGGACCTCGGATTGACAGACTGCTTCCTTTAGTACGGTATCTTTATCTTATTACTGCAATGCAGAAGCCCAGTGCCGAGACCGTCATATTCTGGCCATTGGTCGACAGCATGCTATGTTGACGATTCGTTGTGAACCTAGACGAATCGAGCCGAGACGTCGAGGCCCCCCTGTTTAACGAAGAGGGAGATGCTGACTGGACCGACTAGAACGTCCGAGCTTCCATCGTGAGAGAGACTTCAGCGAAGATATGTGTACACCATACAGCGGCCATATATAAGACTTCATTTGGCCCCTAAAGATGTTTGCCCAAGACTCACCCGCACCTGTCTAACGAACCCACCCAAAAATAATCAACTTTGAACCACAGCTTTTTTCTGGGCTTGCAGAATCTTGATGGAGTCGCGTGCCATCATGAACATCTCTCGGATGGCTTCGCCAATTTGCCGGTCAAATTTGACATCATCGTCGAGACCAACAGTACGAAGACAGATGCTTATTGTTCCCATCCGGTGGAGCTCGCATTCACCCCTGGGTGCAGCACTCACCACGACACGGAAGCCAGTCACTATCAACACCATCCAGGGTCTATATCGTAGAAATGAGCCAATCACTGTCTTGACAGCACATGACTTCCCAAGTGCTCGTGTCGCCGACCATGCAGGCATGGACATCATCCTTGTGGGTGACAGTCTGGCAATGGTCGCTATGGGTATGGATGACACGAGCGAAGTATTGTTGGACGAGATGATCTTGCACTGCAAGTCAGTATCTCGCGCGACCAAAGTTGCATTCACGGTGCGTGGTCAAATTGTCTGTGGGTTGCATTAATTTACTGACATCGTAGAGGTGGGTGACCTACCAATGGGTAGCTACGAGATCTCCCCTGAGCAAGCTCTTACTTCCGCCATCCGAGTGATCAAGGAGGGTCGTGTCAAAGGCATTAAGCTCGAGGGTGGAAAGGAAATGGCACCAACCATAGCCAGGATTACTGGTGCAGGTATCCCCGTGCTCGCTCATGTTGGTCTTACGCCTCAACGGCAGAACGCCCTAGGCGGCTTCCGTGTACAAGGCAAAAGTACTTCTTCGGCAGTCAAGCTGCTCGAGGATGCACTCGCTGTCCAGGAGGCTGGTGCGTTTGCTATGGTCATTGAGGCTGTTCCCGCAGAGGTTGCTGAGCTAGTAACAAAACAGCTCAGCGTTCCTACAATTGGGATCGGGGCTGGTAATGGCTGCTCAGGCCAGGTCCTTGTCCAAGTGGACATGCTTGGCAACTTCTCCCCAGGTCGTTTCTTACCCAAGTTTGTTAAGAAGTTTGGAAATGTGTGGGAGGAGTCTCTAAAGGCTATCGAGCAGTATAAGACAGAAGTAAAGAGTCGAGCCTATCCTGCGTCAGAACATACATACCCCATATCACAGGAGATTTTTGAGGCGTTCGAGAAAGCTGTCAAAAAAAGAACTGGCTCGTAAATCTGGTTGTTTTGGAGTGGTTGGCTCGTACGGATGGTTGGTGTGTTGCATTTTCTCATACCCTGCTACGTTAATAGCAATTTGCGTATTTCGGACTGCAGGTGGGAAGGTATTGGGCTGGTGATCGTGCTCTTGTAGATTTACACTGAGAAGCATTCTCTCATGCTAGACAGAAAACATCAGATTCCTAAGCCCCGGGAATTGATTTCTTTGTTGTTGGGTTTTCTCTCATCGTACCATCACAGGAAGTAGTAGAGTGAAACATCACCCAAAGGCTGGTGATGTTGCGTAACCCACAACAAGTTCTTCGTTTTGTTTGAAGCACTGTGACTGAAATTAGCTCATCGTTTCTTTGACAGAATGAAGGCCTTGGTGCCTCACCGTCCATAGATTTCCAACACCTTCGTCCAGTGCTGGAGAGAACACGCTCCCAACATAGCAGAACACACTTTCGTGCTCTTTTACACCGAGCCGTTTCCGCAGGAATCGCACAATAGTCTCAAAGCGCTGATTTGTCGATAGCTTAAAGACACGTTGATTTAAATGCGGTGCTGAGCCAATGGGCTGGAGTCGTACTGTGACTGAAGATGTGTTAGCTCATGTGTGACTTTTGGAGGTGAGGCAAGAGCCGAACGTGGCACATACTCTTCTCAACACTTAGGTTCCCTGCTGTCTCGAGGGCTTTCGATGCATCGCGGGGTAAGCTCGTTAGAACGACAGATGCCGCCATGGTGAGCGGTGCTTCAGTCTTGTCATCTTCCTCTATCGCTCTCTCTGCCGGTGATTGAGACATCTGGAATGGCAGCCAATGGCGGGGTGCAAAGTGACTGGGGGCAGCAACGGTTTTAGAGACCAACTCAAATGTACAATTGAAGCGTTGGCACACTTGGTAGCCGAACAGAAGAAGTTGCGAATCTTGCGGATTGTTATAGAAGTTGCGCGCAGAGCTGATGGAACAAGAAATCACGTCAGTATGAACACCTGCCCTGGCCAATCAGGACCCCACTAAGCCAACCACATCATTTCAAGTGAATGGGTTTCTGTTCAACGATATGTTTAATCGCATTCGATACAGTTCTAGATATCTAATACGATAGTGATACATAGTCTGGCCTGCAGCAGCATGTACGTGCATCAATGGCCACATTTCTTCGTCCCTGTCCCCCATTGGGATATCTACCAATCCACCATAACTCAACATCCACTTTTCCAAACACACCAGTTGGCCAACTGTCAGAGGCAACTGGCAACGTGATCGCACAGTAGGGCCATGTGCATGCAATGGTATAGACAATGACTGGATGCATCGCAGGTCCCCAAAAGTCAAAATAGTACCGCCAAAACGAATCAAACAAACCAAACCACCAGGATGAATAAAAAGGTACGCCTCGAAAATGCTGCAAGTTGCGAAAATGCTATGAAACGGGTAGTCGCAGGGTACACGGTCTCATGTCTGAAGGCCGCAGCGAAGTGAACAGAGTCGAAAGGGAAACAGTTGTGGGTATTAATCGTGCAACAGCGCCGTAGGAAAATGCAACGTGGATTCGTATGCTGTGTGTAAAGCTCATTGGCGATGGAGTTGGGCAAGCAGTGCATCGAGCTCGACCCAGTTCTCGTTTGTTGCAGCAAACTTGCGATGTTTGCGAGAGACACAATGCTATAACCTTGTTAGCGCAAACATTGTGACGGGCCATGATGCTACGTACCTCTTCGAAGTCGTTGAATTTCTCCCTACAGTTCTCACAATACCCAGGCTTCAACTCCTTTTCGGCGGTCTTGCGCCTGCGGAGGGCGGCGACCTTGCGGGCTTGTCTCTCCTGCTCAGCAATCTCTTGTGCCTGGCTCAAACTTTCCTGAGCTTTGCGCTTGGCGGCACGCATGGGCTGAGCATGATCCTGGTTAGTAGGAACGCGCACGTCGTTCATAACGGATGAGTAGCCGCTGTTGGCTGACGTGACGCTGTTCTTCTCTAGAACCTTTCGCTGCAGCTGGTTCACCTCCTTGCTGTTTCCAGCACGAGGTGCAGCAGCGGTGGAAGATATCATCTGAGATTGGATGGCAGAAGTAACGTTTGACTGATGGAGACCAGATGCAACAGGTTCTCCTCCAATAAAGCGGGGCATAGCTCGTATGCTAGCTTGGGCACTGCCGAACATGGGAGGAGGGCCTTCGGTGGAGGTACGTTTTAGGGGTAGACCTTTAGGAGGCTCTAAAGGCTTTGCATCATCTTCGCACTCCTCTTTTACTACAGCCGGTGCGGTCTCGCGTCGTGCCAGATTATTGTTCTCACCCAACGCTCTCTTCTCTTCCATAGCCGAAGCGGCACGAGTACGTGGAGCTGCCGTCAAAGCCCTCTGTGCACGACGCTCTTCATGCTCCTCTTGCTGGCGGCGACCAAAATGAGGATCTTCCACGAAGGGGCACTTGCCATTGCCTGAAGCACGGAACTGGGGCCACTTGCCCTTCTCCTTCTCGACCTTCTGGTACTCTCGAATCATGACAGGTCGTGTGACCTCGTCCATGTCGTGCACATACACGTGATAGCCACGGAGCTGAACCATGTCCTGGGCACCAATCACATAATCGCGATCCAGCTTCTCATTTTGCAGCAGCCTTTGCAGATCCGCCTGGCGGCCCTTCTGTCCAGCAATTGTACCGTGACGCGTCGTGTAGTGGATGTCCTCTCCTGTTTCTTTGCTGAACATGGTGTCGATCATACGCTGAAGCTTCTCTACGGTCCAAATCTTCATTCCCAACTCTTTAGCCTTGTAAAGAATATCACTTCGACCCGATTGGCCTGACTTGGAGAGTGCAGCATCGAAGATGGACTTCTTGTTCTCCAGTTGAGCTGGGTTGATGGTGCCCTTCGCATGCGATGATGAGCTGGAGTCAACGTCGACAGGGATGGGACGCGTCGTGATCACATGAGTGGCTTCACGGGAAAAAAAGGTGACCTCACGCTGCAACAACGTCAGTACATAGCAGATCTAGTTGAACATCTGTGGACGTACCGAGCCAAGAATCTGAGCTCGACTCATGAGCTTATCTTTCTGAGGCTCCTGCACGCTGTCGAAATAGAAGACGAACTGGGGAAAGAGCTTGCGGTAGTGTCTCTGCCATTGCCGGATAGTCTCGAGGTCATTCGTAATCCTCTGCGTTTTCTCCACCTGCTTGGGTGGTAATTTGTTCTCTCGGGCTGCTTCAAGCTTCCTGGTTAAGGCTGTGGTGGGGGCACCGCTGCGGCGGACGAGTCCATGGCGACGAGCTTCAGCATCGTCGACCTCAATCATCTGTTTTTTGGGAGGAGGCTGTCCATAGGTCATATCGCGTTGCTCGCTCGCGTGCGAACGTTGTCGCTTTCCTCCCAACACAGGAGCGCGTATTGGAGAGTTGGTGACATTTTGCAGGCTAGCAAGCGGTACACGACGATTCGCCATATTTGCAGAGACCTGAGGAGACTGCGGCACCGCAACTGCTGCCATGCGTGGTGGTCCGCAGCGGGTGGTTGGGCGTGAGAGTGGTAGCGAAGTCGATAGGTGGGGCGGGAAGGTCTGAGTTTGGCAAGCTCACGACGCGACGTACCAAGCACGTCAAGGGTTCTTCAGCAGTGCGATGCATCCATCGCAGATATGCGTACGCTTAGAGGTTCGACTGTAATGTTAGTAAGACGCAATTGAGCGAACGACGGCGCGTTATGAGACAGCGTCTGCAGTTATTGGACCAGAAGGGGGTGTGTGTGTTGTTGTGGCTGGCATCAGACCGGAGGGAACCGTTCGCGCTTAGCCTTGCACGATCGTGGCTTCCAGGACAACCCCTCGCGTACCTAGCCGTACCCAGGTAAACAAAAACATGGACAAGCATTATTCCGTATGCCGTGTTTGTGCCGACATTGCAATCATTGTTTATTTCTTGAAACACTTTCCTAACAAACATACGAAATGACGGTCATGATAGGTAGGAGTCCAGGGTCTTCCAGGATCTGCGAGTGTTCGCGCATACCACGTCACCGCTGCTACAAAAGAAAACATTGTGCCCCTGGAAGATGCAGACGATCTGAAACCAGAAGTTCATCGAACCTGCAAATACCCTTGAATTATCTGTGTCGTTGGAAAGGCCATGGATACCTGCATAGGATTGTTCTGTAAGAGCTGATGACGTTAGTACACGTGGTGTTGATGCTATTGATGGACAGTCTGCTCCTGCCTCACGTGCCTGTTGCTGACACCTTCCACTCCACAGCTCGTCTCAACGTAGCATTTGTCAGATCTTCAATAGTTTCCACGCTTCAATAGTTTCCACACCACCATTTTTTTCATTTGTCGCCAGGCTCTTTGGAATTTTGAACTACACATTGCGTGTTTGTGCTATTGCTAGGCTTCCTCATATCGTTTCTGCTTATGGTTGTGTAGAAAGCGTTTATCACATGAATCATCTCTGCATACCGCTCAACCGTTTCTGCAGGCTTCATCGTGGAATAGGAATTGCCGGGCGTATGCAGAAACATTTACGACTTGTTTGTCCCAGCCCTGACTTTCACTTCACGGTTCGTGCACAGATATGATGCTTCGCATTCACCTTGGCTGCTCTTGTCCTATTCCTCTTTTCTCTTCTTCTTCTTCATCTCCTTCTTTATCTTCACTGACACACTGATACACTTACTTCATGACCATCATGACACGCGAGCACGACCAACGAGAGCTGCGATGCCGGAACTCATGGCGCCCTTCAGACGGCCCTCTTTCACAGCAAAACCTTTGGCGACAGCAGCGATCATCTATACAGCCTAAGCCAATCATGCAGTCCCACACCACGACACGGGCACCACAACCATACGGTCGACATATAACACCTATTGCTGCTCATGCCACACTGGAGCCTCCTCCCCAAGAGGTGTCTGAGAACCCAAATATGATCCCAGTTCTGCTGCATCGTTCACACAACAACAATATTGAATCCCTATCGGCAAGCTTAGAGGTAGACGATGAGACCGCAGAAGAGCACCTCCCACAGATTTGGCACCCGTCCATCGATAGTCTCATCAGACGTACTGCACACGACTACGACCTTATCATGAACTACGAGCGGGATGCCGAAGGTGGGCAGCGCTGGCTGCCCGAGGACATTGCGAAAATTCGAGACATTGGCAAACACCTCCACAGCAGCATTTTTGCTTTGAGGCGCTGGCAGCGTGTGGTTGCAACCCAAGGAAGCCGGAGCATGAAAATGCTGCAGGATATTAGGAGAGATGCGAATTTTCTGAAACTGCTGTGCGAGCGTGTGCAGAGAGCTATTAACAAATACGAGCAGAAATGTGAGTTCGAATTGCTGAGAGATAGTCGTTACGCACAAGACGAAGATGGCAACTTCTACAAGCCCACTGCACCGCGGCGATACGCGTCTGAGAGCCCCTGTGGTATCGGACGGCCATCCATCGAACGGGCGGAGGATGCTATGTTGGTTCGCCTCTACGGTCACAATCAAACCGCATCTCGTCCATGGGAGTACTATAAAGACACATCTGTGGGCTCGAGGAGCTTGCGATCGCCTCCAGGCCCACAAGACTGTCCGTGTCATCCACTGAAGCGCAACCTTGCTTTCGATTTTGGATTTCAACAGACTCCATTCGACAAGACGAAAGCGGAGGCTGCGTACCAGACCGTACCTCGTAGTGACCGAGTGGCTAGCGGCAGAGTCTTCAAGACCTACCGAGACCCATCTCCGGGTAAAGTGCCTCTTCTCACCGCGTTCCCGCTATTTTTTTTTTGTTCAAGTACGATGCAATATACTGACTTTTTCCAGCTCGAAAGCGCCACGATCCGTTCCCAAGGGACCGTGGCCTGTCTCCAGAATCCGATATACATCCAGGACAATCGACATCTCAACATAAGGCTCGAGTTCGTTTTGGACGAGACAATATATTTGAGCGAGATGGAGTGTCACGGCGCCAGGCGAAGAGAGACAGAGCTCGGGACCGCCATTATGGTCAGAGTGCAGGCCGCCTGGGAAGGCACATTCTTCACTATTAAACTTAGTTCGTTATGAGTGGATTGATGCACATCGCTGCAAAGGTGGTATCGAAACTGACCTAACAGATCACAAAGGTTGGACAACATGAGTGGCAGATTGGCTTATGGTCAGCCCGCCTTTCCCGCGGTCTTGAAGATCACTGCCAAAGACTGTGCAGAACTGAACATGCATATACGAAGATGGCTCTTCGAGTTCCTTTAGAACCAGGACTCAAACACTCAACGAGCTGAAATTGGGACTTTAGCCCAGGTTGTGTGAGGCTATTGCCGACCTGGGTAGAGTCCAACACGATCGAGTATATACGTCAAAGTCACGCTTGCATATTTCACTGTTTTGGGTAAACCATGAATTCATATACGCCTTACAACCTTGCCCAGCATTGCGCCGTGCACTTCTGAGATTTTCCTGTACGCCTCCTACAAAACCGGTCAAAGTTCTCGTGCCCGCTACTATGGAAATCACTTAAGGGGGCCGGTCTTTCAGCACCTGTCCTGCCTTTTCATAGTTATGTTCAAAACTAGTGCTTCTGCCGACCATTCATAACGATGTCTTTCATCCTTTGCATAGTTGGCCCTGCGAACGTTACATCAGCCCCCGAGGACTCATCCCTCCTCTCTCTCTCTGTGCCAGCATTGGCCTCAAAATCTTGACACTTTCGATTCATCACCGGAGGAGCATTGGCTCTTGTCTTCTTAGCCATAGACTCACCCAAAGTGTTAATTCAATCACAACCACGATATCTTATTGCCTCCTTTACAGGGAAAAGGCCGGCGTAGGCAAGGAAATCATCTTGGCGAGGCACTCGTATGGTGACGCATCGACGATTGAATATATAAAATGCTTGAGTAGGAGAGGGCAAGGCAGAGACCAAAAGGTGGGCGTGCTCAGGCACACAAGCATCACAGTAGTAGCACCCAACCTTGGACGTGGCTAGCCTACAACGCTTGCAGATGGTTGAAAAGCCACCGTTTGAGATTGATAAAATTCAGTCTCACGCTTTCTCTTGTCATCCTCGTGCGTCGATTCCGTGCACGAACCGCATTCACCCAAGAGATTCTTGCCAATATCTACAGCTGGGATGAATCAACTACGAAGCGTACAACGGTTGGCCCTTCTGCAATCAACTTCAGGTGATGCGCGATGATGAGCTTACCGCAAGGGCAATTGGGGAACTGTTGGGTTGGCACGAAGAGTTTGGAAAGGATGGACAGGACTGACTGCAACAGAGGTAGTATATACACATATCATCGTACATTATATCCAAGTATTTTGCTCCAAACTCCAAAGATGAATGGAGGTGTGATGTTAACGAAGCTTTTGTCGCTCCCAGTGCCAGTAACGCCACCCAATGCTAATCCCAAATCCCCTCCCCTTCTATCAAGACAGCCCATGGGTATACATATAGTACAGTGAAGTGCTTGTCGCTCAGCGAAGCGGTAAAACGTTCCTGTAAAAGCGAAGTAGAGTGCTTGTCGCTCATCGAAGCGGTAGGGCGCTCCTGTAAAAGCGAAATAGTATACAAATGTCGGCCGTCAGGTTACAGTCTCAAACAACAAGCTTAAAAGTCAAACTCCTGGCGGGGAGCTCTCCTCTCACCACCGAAGCCATCGTCACGGCCTCCTCGGCCGCCATCACGCCTACCACGACCGCCGAAGCCACGATCTCCTCTGCGATCGCCACCAAAGCCGCCGCGGTCACCACCTCGTCTGTCACCGCCGAAGCCGCCGGAGCGACCACCGCTGAACGCGTCAGCACCGCCACGCTCCTGGCGGTAGCCACCGCGGTCACCACCACGACTGCCGCCAAAGCTGCCAAAGCCACCACGGTCACCACCACGGCTACCGCCAAAACCACCGCTGCTACGGCCACGACCACCTCGTCCTCGGCCGCCAGCAAACAAGCTGGCAGGCGGTTGAGGGGGTGTAGGCATACCCCATCCGAATTCTGCGAGACGGTTCGCACCTTCCAACAGACCCTGCTTATCGCCATACCATTGGAAGCTACCGAACAGACCACGGAAGGCTGCATCAAGCTGATCAGGATAGACCTTCTTGTGAGCCTCGGTGACGTCCTGGAGAATCTTGCCAATATTTTCGGGAACCTCTGCAGGCTGGCTCATATCGATCTTGGCAGTTTCGAGCTCAGATGTAGCATCTACGAGAGGAAGACCGCTGAGGCGGCGGCGGATCTCACCCTTCTCAAACGGTGTCAAGACGATCCAGCCTTCACCCTCCTTTCCGGCGCGTCCAGTGCGGCCGAGACGATGGATGTAGGATTCACGGTCGCGGGGGAGACCGATTTGAATTACGTGAGTGACGTTGGGGAAGTCCATGCCACGCGCTGTGACATCAGAAGAGAAGAGGATACCAGATTTGCAGGCACGGAAATCATCAGAGGCACGTGTGCGCTGGGCCTGAGAGAGCTTGGAGTGAATTTCGAAGCCACGGAGGCCAGAGAGAGGAGAGTTGCGCTTGAAGCCACCAGCGATCTTGTAAAAAACGGATGCAGCAAGAGTAACTTCAGCGGTGGAATTGAAATAAACGATGGCCTTGAAGGGACGGGAGTCGCCAGCCATGGCTTCCTGCTGCTTTTTGAGGACAAGCTCATAAAGAGAGGGCATGATATTCTCAAAGCCAGCGACCATGACCTGCTTCTGAGGGACACGGGCGTGTGTGGGCTCTTCCTCCTCGTTGATGCACTTCGCAAAATGGAAGCCAGGGCGAAGCGTACGGCGAACGAGATCAACAACATCGCGGGGGACGGTAGCGGAAAACATGAGGTTCTGACGCTCAACCTGTTCCGGGTCGGGAAGGTGCTCCTTGATCTCGTCAATCTCCTTGGTGAACCCATCATCCATCAGACGATCGGCCTCGTCCATAACCAGGGCATTCAGGTTAGGCGCCTTGACGCCAGAGTATGGGTCCGACAAAATATCGAACAGACGTCCAGGAGTACCGATGAGCAGATGGCAGCCCTCACGCTGAGTCTTCTGGAGCATCTGGCGCTTCATAGTTCCACCAACGGCTGTCTGCACAACCAGACCAGTGTTCTGAGTGACCTTCTTCGCCTCAACAGCAATCTGCTCTGCAAGCTCACGAGTCGGAGAGATGACGATGGCCCTGATATCGTCGGACCTCGCGCGCTTGTAACCACGGACCTTCTCGCCGAGCTTGGGGTCGGCTGTGATAATACGCTGAATGACGGGAATAAGGAAACCAAGCGTTTTACCAGTACCAGTCTTTGCTTGCGCAATGCTTCATTCTGTTAGCCAATAGACCATAGTTGAACATCGATGATGTCTTACATGTCCACGCCGCTAAGGGCCTCGTTGATAGTCCTCTGCTGGACATCGGTCATAGTCTCAATCTTCATCTGCTTGGTGATGGTGTTGATAATGTTGGGGTGCACAAGACCACGGGTAGCGAGCTCTGAGAATTTGGTAGCAGGTCCCTCTTCAGCAGTGGAGTGTTCTGCCTCGACTTCTTGTGCAATCTGTTGCCACCTCGCACTGTGGTGGAATCCGGCCATGGAAGCATTGGCGATATGGGATGAAGGTATTCTCAGGACGGCCGATGTGCGTGTGAGGGGAGTGCGGAGGATGTTGGAGGAAACAGCGACTTTAGAGATGCTCTTCGACAGTGTTGCCGGGCATCTTCTGAATGCGCCAAACATGATGGATAATGTGATTGCGGTGGTTCGCCGCTATGTCGTCAAGGTTCAAAGGTATCGCAGAACAAAGTATTAATATACTGGGTTGAAGAAAGGCGTCTAAAAGAAAGGCGCCTCAATGTTAAAGGCGAATGGCGATGAGAGAACTGTGGTAGTGCCAGAGGAAACTTTCGCCCTTGACTTTTTCGATGCACAGACCAAGTCGCGTTAGGGGTCACTTCGCGCTATCATGCCGCTAAGATAACAATCTACGCATCACCGAGTATATCTTGATCAGGAACAGCACCATCCTATCTACATATTCGAGCTGCATTAGTCTATCAGGGTTGTCTAAATGCCTTTGTCATCACCAAAGCTATCCAAAAGAAGAATTCACTCGCGTCGCAACACCATATACTGCTTTCCACCCCTTGTATCACTCAATCTGCTCCATCTTGCCCTTTTCACGGACTCTTCGCTCTCGATTCAGCCCTTCCTCAAAGCCCTGTTGCATTCCACCTGTCACACCACGCACCCACCATATCGTCATTTCATTGATGGCCTGGCCAACCTTGCCATTGTTCATCTGGCAGATCGTTTGCGATAGTCGAAGACTTCTTCTGCTGAGGTCATCTACAGTAGTTATACTGCCGTTGACCAATCGCTTGGTGATGTGGTGTTCCCGCTCAAACTGGTATGCGTGAAAGAGGAAGATCTTAATGTACGGCAGTAGAAATTGGACGAATATGAAGGTTTGAAGAACGATCGTAGCCGTTATGCGATGCAGGATAGATGGATCTTGCGATGACATATCACGCTGGACCTGGGCTTGTGAAGATCGAGGAATAAGTGCATGACTGCTTGTATCCGCTTGCGCATTAACTAGGCTCTGCGGCGCTGCGGCTTGTAGGCCTAACAGCTCCTCAGGTGTTAGGTCCGGTGGAAGGCCACGGAGGAGATGAGTCATCCCGTGAAGATACAGCTGTCGTGTAAGGATGGGCGATGTCTCGTCATTCCCATAATTGGATATACTAGATTCCCGGTGTGCTAAGGTCATAAGATTAACACCTACGAGCTATCAGTATGCTATTTTGTCAGTTAAGAACGGCTCTGTTCGTACCTTGGCCAGCAAACTTCCAGTTGATGCCCGTCTTTGTTTCGTATGCAGAGAATAATGGAGGGGCTGAGCTCATTGAACTGCCTGGCCTTTCAGAGACGTCATCAGGAAAGTCGAGCTCTGCCTCGCCAGCTATGAGCGATTGTCTGTTCGGTGTTGCGCTCCCACTATTAGGTCTTGTGGTATACCCAGGCGGCGGAGTGCCAGGTGGTGACGTCTCCGATATCGAGTTTGTCTTGCTATGAAGCCGTCGGTCACGAATCTCGGTTATTGACTGCCGTAGAGAGGGTATCGTAGGAAGGTGACTCGACACCATTACAGGGAGGACTTGATAGATCATGCTGGTCCAGACGTTCTTCAGTTCTGTTGTATCTAAATTTGTTGCTGCACTTGAATCGACCTCAAGGTTGTTTGTCTGTTCGCTATGCCGCATGTCGTCTTGCTTATCTTGCAAGCGCCAATTGCACGATTGTGTTGTAGTTATCTCTCAATGGGGCCAAGAATCGCAACTGGACGTCGAGACAAGAAGTAGAGGGAACACATCTGGATGGGAGACCCTTCAAACGAAAGATAGCATCAGCCGCCTGCATGACGAAAATATCCCGCTTGGTTTCGCTGAGGCTCCGCTGATCCTGCCATGTGAAGAATTGTGGTCAGTTCACGAAGCATGTGAAAGTCGTTGAGACGTGCGCCATCAACGGCGGCTAGCGTCCCACTATCAAACACCAATCAGCCGAGCAACGTGGGGGGCGTCAGGTCTCATGTTCTACCGATGCCGGTCTTTGCCTGAGCAATAGCAGTGTCTTTACTATTTGACAGATGTCTTACTTACGAGACGTAGTGCGGAGTGCGGAGGTTGTTGAGAAGCTGGAGGATATATGCAGCTGGGTGCTCAAAGATATCCTAAACCTCGGCCATATGACGTCTGCTCCTCAGCATTTTTGGTCTTCAACATTCCATTCTACAGCAACCTGCTCTTCATTTTCATGCTGGCTATGATCACGGTTGACTGAGGCTGGTAAATATCGCTCTCGTACGGATCTCTCCATTTCAAGTCCCCGCTCCTAAACATGGTTTCGACAGAGCGTATCCCAGACGGCCCTCATCAGCGTCCTCCCACTACCCTCCTTGTCTTTCTCTTTGTTTCGAACACTTCGCCTACTCTTCATGTAAATACTATCCATTTATCTTGTTGATCTTCAAACCCCTTCCCCGGATGCTCCAAGACTGCCTTGTTGTCTATCCCAAGTAAACCTTGAAAAGTAGCCATATGAATAGTCTTGCTGTTCAGCTGTACCAATACACTCCAAGTCTTTCAACTGATTCTTTGACCTTGTGTGTCTATCCCACATAAAGCAGTACCATAGCAGAATTGCGAAGTGGCTGTTTTGTAAAGGATTTCGAGGACGAGATAACATGGAGAAACAGAACAGCGGGAATTGGAATCCTCAGTTGGGTAACTGGTCAGTGATTTTGACTTTGTACCTAGTACTCTGGAAAATAAACTTTTTTGCTAAGAATGTCCAGAGTTGGCGTATATGTGATTGGAGATCGAATGACGGCTGTCGACCAATGGCCCACCATCAAGAAATGCACATTGAGAGGCATGTAACACAAATGATAAGCAAAGCCGCAAGCACATGGACTCGTATAGCATCTAAAGCAATCGAATAGATCCATGGTATAATTGCGAAGACTGTTGACAGCTGCGCCATTCATGCCCAGTCCACCCAATTGAACATCGATGCATGATCATGCCTTCATTCATATTCATTCGAGATGACTGAGAAGACATATCCGCCTACCATCCCATGCTCATGAACATCAACCGCAGTCGAACGCCGTCGTGAAGGTGCGGTGCCAAAGCAAAAGCCATCATATGCTGGGTATCCAAAAAGCCTCCCTCATCCGAGGTTTACTACCCCTGCTTGAAGAACCAGCTTGTGCGCTTGTTCTTTGGCTCGGCATCGCCTTCCTTTTGAAGGCTGCCGATGATTGGGAGAGCAGGACCGTCTCCACCTCCTCCACGAAGAGGCTTCGCGATTCTTGAACCGACACCACCACCGAAGGCGAACGAGGCACCTGCAGAAGGCGAACCAAGGCCTCGCGTTGAACCAGCCTTTGCAGCTTCCAGACGCTCTTTGACGGCTGTGAGCTGGGACTCGAAACTAGATTACATTAGCGTATGCTACATCTAGGTTTACGGAAAGGACATACCGATGATTTGCAGCAGTCAGCTTCTCTTGACTGTCCTGAAGCAAGCTCTCCAGTGACTGGATGCGCTCGTTGCGAGCGATCAACTTGCGCTCAGCGATAGCAACCTCCTTCTTCAAAGAGCTATTCTGCTCAACAAGCTGTCTTTGCACAACTGTGAGCTGCTCCAGATTGCGCTCGAGGAACATCATCTTCTTCTGCTGTGCACGGTTGTTAGATGTGCGGAGCACATTGTTGTACTGTTCACGCGTCTCATCGAGGGAGATCTCAAGTTCGACAACCTGTAGGGTGAGGGGTCAGCATATCTTCACACGAACAGGATAGAAAGTATCGTGGCGCTGATAATACTTACCCGCTCACACCTGTTTTGTAGGTCGCGCATGAGGCTCTTCTTCATGTTGTCAAACTCGGCAATCTGCTGTTGTACAGACTTGCCGTTGATGCCGTTTGCGACACCGTTCGCAATCGCGCCACTCTTGATGCGTTGCTGCAGGCTCTCGATCTCGTTCTTGAATTTTTGGTTCTCCTCCACCTTCCGAGCGAGGTCCGCTTTCAGGTCATCGACAAGTTCCACGTTGCTATCCTGTCGCGCAGCGTAAGCATCTGCGAGACGAGATTTGAGCTCTTCAGTGTCTGCCTCAGACAAGTTGCGCTCGAGAAGCTCCTCGTATGAGCGTTGGAGGGTCGCATTCCGAGCCTCAAGAGCTTCGCGTCGCTTGTTGTGCACATTGTCCTCTTCATTGCGTGCTGCGAGTGAGAGTTCTGCCTGTCGAATAATGCCCTGGGTCTCAACTATCCTCTCCCTAAGCTCCTGCAAAGAATCTGGAGCGATTGTCTCTCCAGCCGAACTCATCTCATGCAACTGATCAAGTTGTTCGATTATCTTGCGGATGCTGCGTTCATTGTCACTGAAGACCTCATCGCCAAGGTCGAAGCCAGCCATCATCTGCGCCATTGCCTCGGCCTTCTTCTTCTTCTTTTCATCTATGGCAGCGCTGGACTCCTTGGCGTTCATTTTCGCGTCCAGCAGTTGCTGCTTGACTTCGTCCAGCTCCATGGTGAGCTCTGAATTCGCCTCCTTCAATCCATCCATGGTGATTTGAGCCTCTTTGCCCTCGAACTGGATCTTCTCGACTTGCATTCTCATTTCGTTAAGCTCGGTGGTCATTCTCTCATTCGCTTTCGTCGACTCGCTGTCTTTGGCTTTGTAGTATTGGAGCTCATCTTTGGCAGTTTTCAGCTGATCCTCAGCCTTGGCGAGCTGCGACTCCCTCTCTGCAACCTGATCTTGGAGTTCGTTCTCTCTTCTCAAAAACTCATCCTTCTCGTCCTTATCCAAAGGTATGCTTGGGGTACCTGCGCGATCAAGGTCCATTCGCGAATCCGGTCTTGAAGGCGTCTCTGAGTTCCTGGTGGCATCGAACCGTGACGGGGTCTGTGCACGGGCTGCTGAGGCTGGCCTTTTGCTTGTAGCAGTTGTACTGCTTTCAATCGCAGGTGTCCATTTCTCCTTTGGCACCGACTCTCCGCCACGCCAAAGCGAGACTTCGCCCTCTAACGAACCGATGTACGTTTCGAAGGTTGTAATTTGGCTTTGCGCTTTCTTCAGCATAGCTTTCAATTCTGCCGGACTGAGTTCGGCGTTGACCTTGGCCTTGTTCTTGATCGTCTTCGCCCGCATACCGAATCGCAGGGTACTGAGTGTCTCGACATCGTTGTAGCTACTCGGCGAACAGTTGATAATCAATGTTGTCCTGGAATTACCTCCGAGTGATTCTTGCAAAATGCGGGTAAGTTTTGAATCTCGATAGGGAACGTGCGAAGCTTTCGAGTCTGTCAGGGAGTTGATGACCATGCCCAATGCACTCAGACTCTTGTTGATCTTCTTGGCCTCTTCCAATGTCTGACCGCTGGCGCCTGTTTTACCAACCTTTTCAGAACCAGCCAGATCGACCAAGAACAATTGGCCGCTCTTCATTGATCCTGTCTCGACGTTCTTCTGAGTTACTGTAATAACGAGAATCGAGTGCGAGCGTGAGGATTCTGCGTTCATATTCGTAGCCGAAACCGCTCTCGATTGACCACCTCTTCGCAAGACCTCATAGACTTCGTCTACACTTGAGACATAAACCTCCAATAGGCCTTTAACATATACGCCCCTGCTCTTTTCCTCGTGCACAGCCAGGTTGTCGTTTTGCGGCATGAGCAAATCTCGAATGCGCTCCATGTAGATTTCCATATAGCTTACCCGGACAGTGTACTCGATATTGCTCGGGGATGCTAGGATGCTTGCGAAGATCTGTTCGACGATGCGGGGGATGACGCCCTTACCCACTTCGTCGTCGATATCACTTCCCATCATAGTATATGACTTGCCCGCACCTGTCTGCCCATAGGCGAAGACTGTGCCGTTGTATCCATTGAGAATGTCATCCACGGTGGGCCGGATTGAGTAGTCGAATACGTCAACCTGGCGCGAGCTCATGTCGAAGACTCGATCGAACGTGAAGGCCCCAGAGGCCTCTTTTGACTACGCATAGGTTAGGCTGCGATTCATAGTTTCCCCAACAGGCCTCGTTTAGAACTCAGAACACACCTGAATCGAACATGTGTCCTCGGACTTAAAGTCAACGATGGGTTCACCACCACTGGCAATCTCGACCTTGTTCTGTGGACGGAACCGCGCTACCACTGCATTGTCACACTGTCAGTAACCCATGTATCTTCCCATACGTATTCTCTGTATATCAGTGTACCTTTGATAGTGTTAGAGCCCCTGAAAAACCAAATTAGCACATGCCTCGTTACTCACCGCATCCTTGGGGAAGACTTACGACATGATTGCGAGGCTTTACAGTGTCTCGGCCCCACGGCCTCACTTTACTAACGCCTCTCGCTGCGGGGGAATAAGTCTTCGCTGCAGGCCCGGGGGGAAGTGCTGTTGTGGTACCGTCACGTCTCGCGGGGGTCTTGCGCGTGGAAGAAGGTAATTAGGTCCCCGCTGCTGTTTAGGGGAAAACAAATCAAAGGCGTCCCAAGCAATGCCAACGCAAGGTGCCTGGAGCCGAGAAATAGCGCTATCTAGTACAACCCCAGACAGGAGACCTGCGAATGCCTGGGCGGAGGAGTAGTAAAGAAATGCGTATTGGCGTCGTTGCTGGGCAGGCCAGGGTCCGATTGAGGTGCAGGCTGTTGATGGACAACCTGCGCTAGCGCGCCTTCCTCCCCGCGCCGACCAACAGCGTGACGCAGCCTCATCCAGTTCGGCAAGATGCTTGTGATGCTTGCCTGCAGTAAACTATCACATCACCTTAAGTTATCTTTTAACACCACCGACATTATATCAACACCACCGGACACTGCGATATTCTGTTTCAGATTTGAGTATGGCGTGATATGCGGTACAGTTGTGTGCGCATTGGTTCATTGTGAAGACTACCACAAACTAGATCTGTAGTAGCCCGAAATGCCTCGCTGTAATAGCATCAAATGGAAACGCCTGCAAACTCCAAGTACAGTATAACAGGTATAACTCTGCCCAAGTACCGTATAACTCCTGATCCATGCCGTATCATGCTATTATATCTGTCTTTCCTCGAACAGCACATTATCAGTCCTCCCAACTCTTCTCAACCGTTTCCCGTACACGCTTCGTATACTCTTTGCGATTCTCTTTGTACAGATTGGAAGCTTCTACATTCGCTGGCGATGAGGTGTTTGGGTCGTTTAAAAGACTGCAGATAATCAGCTCCACTCTTTCGATAACATATCGTTGCTTGTACTGTACCTTTGAATACTCGTCAAAATTGCCGCGACATCGTACGTTGGCGACCACCGGTTCTGCAAGATGTCCAGACACAGCTCACCTGTGCCGTAAACGTTCGGGTGGAACATTTGACTAATGAACTTGACACCAGGAGGCTTGTTTGGGTACGCCTCTTCGAAGTGCATGACAAGGCGGAAGGTGCCGTCCTCAAACGGAGTGTCCGCAGGACCTATGATGACTGCGTTCCTATTGGAAAATCAGCGTTGCACATTCTGGAGATATAGAGAGCGATATGTGAGCCAAAATAATTGGAAAACGAGCTATGGCAGAAGAATCCTAGTGTCGCGTGCGAGGTGGAAGGCGGCGAAGCGTACCAGGTCATAACATTATCGGCTATGGGAGAAGCAGATACCCCGGCAGGGGGATCAGTCTGCATGCGCTATGTCCATCCTATTAGCAAAGGTTCTTTATTATGGAACTGTGCAGGGCATCCAAGCGGACGTATGTCTCGGTGGCGTACCTTGAAGTCGCGCATCAAACGGCGGCGAGCTGCGGTAGACATGATGCTTCAATCTGGATGTTGTGAGGTCGCTGAGGTATAAGTGTAGCTGGACGGTACAGAGCTGGAACGCTGTATTGTAGCAGGAGTTGGTAGTTGGTGTTACAACGTAGGTGTCGATGCGGAGTGACGGTGCTGCCGCGCTTGATTGGCGGCAACGATAACGCCGCATGAGTCACGTGGCGATTGCGAAACAAAGGCGCATTGCGCCAGTCTGTCACGATCGGCCAATCTCTCGATGCACATTACTTAATCCATGCGCTGATGCTTTAGACGGGGTTTTTTGGTATCTGGGTTCTAGTTCTTGCTTCAAGCTATTCTACACATGTACCTATGCGCCTAACTGAGGACTTTTACCCATGACCTGGAGAACACTATGGTCAATAAATCGCTTGCTGGTGCATTCTGAATTTAAACGCCGTTGAAGTCGTAAGTCATCGTGCATAACATACTCGAAATGTTGAAGATGGAAAAAAAGAAAAAATCGACGTGAGTCGCTTACTCGCCACGGGCGCCAGCAAGACCGTGATGTGTGGCAGTAGCCGATGCTTCACGACCGAATTGGTCGACAACGGGGTATCTAGCCCGAAGCTCAAGGTCATCTAGCGGAATGTGAGAACGAATGAACTTGTCTCTACCAGTAGCAGGTGGCTCGTAATCCCAATGTTCCTTGCGGCCAAGTTGCAAAGCCTTCCAACAAGTCTGGCGCTGGCGCTGGCTCTTCAGTGTGTCTTTATGGATCTGCCGGAAGTCCCATTTGGCGCTGGCTTCGGTATCGAAACGAGCAAGCACTTCCTGGTGGTAGGGCTTATCTGACAAGGCCAGGTTGTTAAGCTCTCTAGGGTCATTGACCAGGTCAAACAACTGTGGGGGGTCGACGAGAGAGCAGGTGTACTTCCACTGGTGTCGACGGATCATGTAGATAGGAGTGACAGTGCTTTCGCCCATGTATTCGCCAAAGACCTCGTCCTTACCAGGCTTGTCTGACACCAGGTAGTCGTGTAGGCTGACACCATCGATGGGCAATATTGCTGATGCGTCTCCTCCTGCAAGATCCACAAACGTTGGTAGAAGATCGATTGTAGACACTGACTCGGTCACACGCTTAGGCCTGAACTTGGAGGGACAGTTGATGATCATGGGTACACGCGCGCTGTTCTCGAACCATGACATCTTGTACCATAGGCCACGCTCGCCAAGCATGTCACCATGGTCTCCAGAGAAAACAATGATAGTGTCTTGGTCGAGGTGGGTGTTTTTAAGGATTTTCATGAGCTTACCGACCTGATCGTCCACGAAACTACAAGCAGCAAAGTAGGCACGGCGGGCGCGAAGTTTCGCTTCATCAGGGACACGGTTGTTCCAAAGGTCGACGCATTTCATGATGCGTTGAGAATGGGAATCTTGCTCATCCTGGGGGATCTCCACTTTGGGAAGCGGGATGTCAACATCCTCGTAAAGATCCCAGTACTCCTGCGTCATGGCGTAAGGATCGTGAGGATGTGTCAAGGAGATGGTCAAAGCGAAGGGACGACGAGTCTCAGAAGGCTGACGAACATGCTCGTAAAGGTACTGAGAGGCCTGATGGATGCGATCAGCCAATGGGGCAAGCTAAAATGCATTTTTAATGATAGTTTACCTTGAACATGACTTCTTCGTCGTAGTCCAGCTGGTTTGAGCGTACGCAGGGACCAGCTTGTAAGACTGAAGACATGTTGTGATACCATTCTTGCCTTTCTTCAGGCTTGTCCCAGTTCACTGACCATCCCAGGTCAGCAGGATAAATGTCTGTTGTGAGCCTGGAGCTTTGGTCAGTTATGGTCGAGACACCTGATGAACGTGGCTTGCCTGTGTTCAAAGCCGTGCAGTTGATCTGGGCCAATAAAGTGCATCTTTCCAGCAAGAGCAGTCTCGTAACCTTCAGCTCTGAGGTAATGAGCATAAGTAGGGATTTCAGGGCTGAGTATGGATGCGTTGTCATAGCCACCGATTTTGGACGGGAGCTGTCCAGTACACATCGAGAACCTGGAAGGCGCGCAGAGAGGCGAGTTACAGTAGGCACTAGAGAACACCACTCCAGTTTCTGCGAGCTTATCAAGGTTAGGAGTCTTAATGACTGACTCTGGATCGTTCATCTTGAGGTGCGGCGCAGACATCTGGTCAGCCATGATGTACAAGATGTTAGGCTTTTTCGAAGAACTATCCGCAGCTTGGCCTCCGGATGCAAATCTCATCGACTGCTCAAGAAGAGACTGAGATGAGACAAAATCCCTGCCAGCCTGTTGAGAGTTCATGTTATCGTTACTGTCGTGGGCACCACTGCTGCCATTAGTATGGCCATTACCATTGGCGTAGGAAGGACTAAGTGAGACATGACTGTTGACCGGAGCCTGCGCTTCAAGTGAGGCAGCACCCTGAGATCTTGTCTGCTTAAGTGGATGAGTATAAGCTGGTGGAGACTCTGGTCGTACGGCGCTAGGTGCCATTGTTTTGTGCGGGCTACCAAGGGTCGATGGCAATCTGTCGCGTGAGGTCGGCAATAGAATCACTGCTGAGTTGGTTGAACGTGCTGATTATTGGTGATTATGATTATAGTGTGGTGGAGTGACAGAAAAGGCTAGTCGCTACCAAAGGTAAGACCAGCGATTTTGCTCGTGTGCCAAACGAGGTGAAGGTGAGGACGAGCGTTTCTTTATAGAGATGGTGTTGCCCCAGTCGTTGCTTAATGCACTGTGAATGTGGGGAAGTTCAGCCTGGAAACGTCTGCGATTCTTGTGAGCCTATATCCATTTCAGCCAGTGGAAGCTGGTCGCAATTGCGTGCTTGACCACGAGCACGCAATGAGCTAAAATGAGCTAAGCCGAATTTGGTACACATATGGCAACGACAATCAACATACATTACACACCACCCGGCCAACATAAAACTGATTGAGCATCCACTTATGTGGCATCTACCACGCGATCATCATCGACAACCCACAGCTAACTAGACAACACCTCGGCGAGTGTGGGTAAGTTGTGGCCAATTCGTATCTCGAGAACGCTTCACTATCAACTTTCTTTCCCGATAGTCCTGCAGCAGCACCAAAGATGCTACCTGGCATTAAGGCGGCATATTTCATAACCCATGCGCACAAACTGCATTGCCCATGGCGGTGTGCTTCAGCACGATACCAAAGCTCAGTATGAGCCCAAGCGCTAAGATCAGGGTCCAGAAAGAGCTAGTTGAGATGTGTACCGCATAGAGCCAAGAGACGTTATCAAAAGCGATTTGTGCTGTTTCAGGCGATATTTTCGAAATATGGTTACGGAGTGAGGTCAGTGGATGGCCGACTTGGCAACCCTACAGCTTTTGATCAAGCCTTGTCATTGGCTACCGGTAACCACTCCGTGGATTACATACTCTCTGGACTGTCATGTTGACGTCCTGTTGAAAGAAAAGACTCCCAGGCGGAAACTGGAAACGAATACTAGTATGCAATCAGGTTGCGGCACTAGACCAAAGATTGGGCCGTTACTGCTTGCCAAATATTGTCAAAAACAATACACACGGCACCCTCCCGATGCTCCCGACGTCCCTCGACACGTGATACGCATATGCAGCTTGCGTCGGACTCGACCGCAATTAGAGATTATTTCCAACTCTGAACAAATCAGGACCATTCGCTACGTGACTACTCCTGCAGGCGGTTGGTAGCGCGTCGCGGATTTTGACGACATCCTTGCGTGGTTCCTGAAGAGATCACGGTCGCGATTTTATTCTCAGTTACCACGTGGCATCTTGATTCCTCCGTCAGTTGGCGAGTTTGGATAGCCATGTGCATTGACAAGATTATTCAGACACCTTATTGGACGGGCGGTTTGAATGTGTGTACACGATGAGATCGACCGGCCGTGCCACATGAACTGATAGATTTTGAAAACTATTCGCGTCTCCCGCAAGAGCCACGACAGGCCTAGACACACATGGAAGTTATTCCGAGAGATGCATTAGCGCCTCTATGTGTATCAGCTGCTTCAGAGACGTTCCTCTTTTTAAGGATCTGCATAATTATAGTACTCCTACACCACATGCGCAACCCTTCAGCGCGACTGCAGCATCCAAGTCACTACCGATGCCTATCAGGCTAAAAAATAGCTTGCAGCTTGCCACTATAATTTCTCAAAGTACAGTAAAAAGTTTAGAAGTGTCGGCGACATGTGCAATTTGCAAAGCTCACTCGAACCTTATGCATCCTTTGACATTGGCTTTACTTTCTAGAAAAACCTTCCTACTATTCTCTATCGATAGTTCTACTAAACCTTACTTACTCTATCTTGTGTCAATTTGTAGCAAGAAAGCCATACCAACCGTTAGGGATCAAAGGAGTACTGCGACCTGTAACTCTTCGTACAAGAACACGAGCTTCGACAGATTGTCACGCACTTCGCTCTCTCGGCAAAAGCTAGTATGGAGCATATTGTCTACTCCGGATCATTTCTCCTGGATAGGGTAGCTGTCCTACCACTTTCTGAAGATATGCTCAACCCCACATACGCTAGCGAGCGCCCTCTCCGTACTCAGCTTTACAATCACTGCAACGTCAGCCTTCTTATCCACATACGCTAGACAACTCATGATGCACTACCATGTGGCTGATCCGATTCAGCTTTGTGTACTCGCCAGTATGTGTCAAGCAGGTCAGGAGACGATGCTCGGGAGCCTTGTCGACGAATCGTCTTTCTCAGCACATGCAGCGTTTGATAGAACACCTGCTTTATCTTTCGAGTCATATCGACACTGGACCGGTGCCACCTACCGCGACGACCCGATGTCAAGCGCAAGAATCCGACACGTTGATCATCCGAGTCCAGAATAAATGAACACCGTTACTATCTTCCCCACATACGCTAGATGAGGTTGCATGAGTGATTCGGTATATCCGATAGGCTGACTGACATCAACTTTGCACCCAATGCCGCGTCCCCTAAGCCCGCCGAGCATAACACCGTTGGTCGGAGTAGAGATGTGCATGATGTAGGTCAGCAGATGAGTCTGACCCCAGTAGCACCGGCCTCCTTCGGACTCTAAATAATTCATGTATCTCTTCGAGAGCGACAAATTCAGATACAGAGAACATCACTTCTTCCCGCTCGGGAGTAAAGTTTCCGCTACTCGGTGATTCTGCAGCTTCAAACGGCCACTTGGCGTTCGGAGGATATGGTGAAAGTGAGTCGTAAAGAGCGACTGTTCCGAGTTATTAAACTTGATCCTCAGCTCATCCCAAGAATATTCAAGATAGAGCAAAGGAAGCGGGGGTACTAGTTTGTGTGCAGTCTGCGCGTTCGTCAGCGCATAGTGAGGTCACGAGTTTGATGTCGAAGATTCGACCATGGCGACCATCATGTCTCACGAGGAATAGTGGACAACTGTTGCATCTGATCTGCGCTCGAATCAAACACGGATCTTTTCTTGGGTGCTGATATGGTGCTGCCATTGTCAATGTGGTCGCCCCAATGAACATCATTGCCCCCGTACTCTCCGGGAACGTGAGTAATGCACTATCTGTTCTGATCGAGCTGGAGACGTGTTAAACGATAAGGCTGAGAACAAGAATAAACAAGATAACATAACATAGGTCGTGGCGGGTTAGGCTCTGCAGATGCAGCTGAAGGTATCCTTCGTTTCTGATGATTATGAACATCACGGATATTGGAGGATGCAGATAATGAATGAATTATGAAAGTGGTATAATGTCCGTCAATGCTCAACAATAGGAATCCTAAACTATCAATATCCGCCTTGTTTTCACTCCCTTCCAAGCCCCCAAAACCCGGGTTATGTATCTTTCCCCTTCCTTTACCTGTCCTTCCTCTTTGTCATAGTCAATCCTTCCATGTCCCCCGCCTCGCTGCTCCTATCACTTTCGAACCCATCTCCGCTGTTGGCTCCGCTGCTCCTGCGCTTGTGCCTGCGATCCCTTACACCGTCCTTGAGTCTCTGTTTCACTATATCCAAGTTTCCATCAATCGTGCTGAATGGTTTGAGCTGGAACCCAAAGTTCGCACTACTGCTGTTTCGACTCCTGCCTTTCTTTGGCGTTGATGGACGTGTAGAGAAGATGTCCTGGTTTGCAAGGTCATGGAAAGACTCGTTGCGGGGTATTTCGTTCTCTGTGCCGGGACTCGTAGGTGCGATGGGATAATCATATGTTTCAATGTTCGTGGGACCCTCTGCTTCGGCCTCAATGCTAGTCTTGCGTGGCGGTGTGTGGGGTGCCTCTTCTTCAATAAGCGGGTTCTGGACAATGCGTTTGCTGTGGAAGTCGTCGAACATCTCGGGCCCAAGTTCGTTAATAAGTTCATTGACACGATGGGCGAGGTTTTCGCGACGCTGTTGAATCTTGACGAGCTCGGTGGACGAAAAAGGGTTCATCATTTTCCAAAGGGGGCCGAGCGATTTGAGAATATCCATTGCGACTTCGCCAAAGCGTAAGGCTGCATATGTCACAGTGGGGTAGACTATGGCTTGGATGGCGATGAGGTAGCGTTTCCGGATCCCTGCTGGGAGGTGGCCGTTGCAGTGATTGTGAGAATACCAGAAGAGTCCAAGGCCAATGTACCACATATACACTGCTGGGGCAACAGCCATTGCGACGAGGAGCTTCCAGGTAGCCATGACGTCTCGAGCCTGGATCTTGACGTTTGAAGCGGCGAGCGCTTCTTTTGCTTTCTTAATCGAGATCATCTTGGTTGCAATGAAAACAAGACCGAATAGCATAGTGCCAGGTAGAACGAACGCAGTCAGAATCAGGAGCTTGCCAAGACGATACAGGAACGTGACGAAAGCGTTGAGCGGATGCATCTTAGCATACTGTACTTGGTGATCCCGAAGTCCAACAGCCCTGAGCTTAGCATTGTACGAGATGACCTCTTTCCTGAGCTCAATGATACGTGGGTCGTCCTTGTAACGTTCATATCCTTTAACCAGTCTTCTATTTAGTTCCACAATCCGGGGTAATGGAAGTTTGATGCCCTTAGAGTTGTACAAGCGGCGAACAGCCTGAATGACTTGCAACGTTTCGTAGTCAGGTGTTGTGACAGTGACAGAGATAAGTCCTTGACGGACGGACTCGAGCATTTCGCCGATAGCATCACGCCTACCTGGACCCTCGAATTTCTGTGCGAGCTCGGGGGGAATGTCAATTGGTGTGCCGAATTCGATGACTGCCCTTGAACGGAATTTGTGCGCATGGAAGTAGTTCATGCCAACCGGGATAATCTTTAGATTGCATTCCGGCTTGGAGGCCACTGTGCCCAAAGCCATAATAGCAACACCAGCTGGTCGATATTAGCACTTGTAAAACCAAATAGACAGTGAACTTACCCTTCAAAGGCAGGAGATCAGTTCGGTCGTGGCTGCCTCCCTCAGGGAAGATGCCTATGCTGCCACCGTGATGTAGCACTGCGTGGACAGCGTCATAAACTTCAGTCTGGTCAAGCTTCGGTGCAACGAGGAAGTTGATTCCCTCGAATCCGTCCGCAACACCATTCTTCTCAGAGGCGCTGTCAATGAAAGTACCGTCCTTGGTCATATCGTTGCGCCCAGTAAGCTGCTGCATCGCGACGCCACCTTTGAAGCCACGCTTGAGCCTAATCTCTTGCGGTCCATTGATCTCCAATATCTCGGCCGTAGCCGCCTTATTGTCAACCTTTGGCAGGACTAACGAGCCACCGACCATGAACATCGGGTCCTCGAAGTTCGTATCAACACCACGTACCAAGCATGGATCTCTGATAGGATCCGGGAGGTATATCTTGCCTTTCGCAGGTTTCGTCGCATCCATAGCTCTTCCCACAGGCACCACACCTGTCAAACTAGCCATGGCGCCTATGAACTTCCTCTTCATGGACTTGTCTGCGATCAAGAATTGGATTCGACGGTCTGACTCTTTCTTAACTACGCGCATCAACATTAGGGGATCGACGAACTGGCTCTGGTTAGCTTCTTGCCTTATATATCATACTCATGCTCTTGTGAAATACCTGGTTGGCGTGCGGCGCACACACGAAAATAACAGGTCCATCCTTGGGCACCTTCCAGCTACTCCTGGGATGAACTTCACGAAAGAAGAGCTCCACTAATATTGAGAATGTCCACAGGAAGGCATCGTAGACATATTTGTTCATAACTGCAATTGGCTTCTTTCCCTTGACCTGATTCGCCATGTTCGCCGTACAGCCTCGCAGGCTGTATGACTAGTGGTGCGGTATGTATGCGATGGTGAAGGTATGTGGGTAGTGACGTGATGGTAGGTTTGGGGGTTGTGCTCGAGGTTCGAAGCGAACGTGCAGAGGAACAGTGGGGACACGGTGAAATCCTGCTGCCTTGCACATGTCAGGTATTAATCTCTCGATCTTCATGTGATTGTAATCCGCACACCTTCACTTCTCGCTGTCTCGAAGATTTCTCGTCGAGGGTTTGTTTAGTTGGTTAGTTGGTCAGTTGGTCATGCACGGGTATGAGCAGGTGCGCATCAGGTCACCATGATGCTTTCAGAATAATTGTTTCCAGTAGCCGAATCCCGGATTGATGGCCTTGTGCAGAGGGGAACCAAGCGGTTATGCGCGCGTATAGGATGCGCTATAGCTGTTGTTGAGCTCGGATATGTGGATGTGTAAACCGGCGGCCGCGGGTAAGAGATGTTTATTTGGTCATGGTGCGAAACGTTGAGAAGCTTGGTGGCGTCGCGGGGCAGTTGCCAGACAACATTGCAAATCAAGAGCTAGTGATCAACATCACCCCTACGACATCACGCTCGAGGATGAGATTGAAATGCGCACTGATGTGACCTTACTGCTGGGCACCGGCGAGACAGGTACTATACCTTTGCAACGAAGATAGTTATGCTGGGGAAAACATACATTAAAATATGGGAATAATCCCACATCATCCCTTGTACCTTCATAGAACACCACCCTTGAAAACATCCCAACCTTACCAGATGAGAAAATCATCTCGTCATATATAGTCTTAGACTCCCATAGACGTTAAATTAAAATCAATCAATCAATCATACATTAAAACACACGCTGCAAACGTCACAGGATATATATGTTACAATTCTCGCAAACTTATAGATTCCAGTATGGTCTACAAACTATCCATGTACCATGATATGCCTGGATCTTGGCCAAGTCTTGATGGCAAGGGTATATGTACAGACGAATGAATGTCCCGGGGGACTGCAAAGAAGAGAAAGAGTTGTGACAGTTAGCAAATGACACCTACAACAGACCGGCCAATACAGCAACGATAGCGGCGCCTAGGATCGAGCCACCCATCGTCTTCATGCTCGGAGCAGCACCTTCGAACTCTACCGGTGCAGTCGAACTTGGTACGCTGCCGTTCGCAGGCACGCTGACGTTAGCAGGTGGCACGACGGGTGAAAGTGTAGTCAAGACAGGTGGTGCCACTGATACGACGGTAGTTGCTACGGAAGGAACCTCTGGCGCTGATGTGACGGGCGGAACGTAGATTGTAAGTGTTGTGCTGGGTGTGCAGCTAGTAACAACATCGGCAGAAGGATCGATCGCGCCAACTTGTCTGGTAGGCTTCTCTACTGGGATAGCAACCGTTGGGGCCGTTAGGACTGACTTTTTTGAGGAAACGACTGGGGCTGCCGAAGATGCGGGTGGCTTGATCGCAGCAGCAGAAGTTGGCACGGCATTTTTGGTCGAGAGAACAGCACTGCTAACAGGCGCGACCTCAGTCGGTCTTGGTGGCGCGGGTGCATACACTTTCCCAGGTGCAGATGATACAGCGGGACTGGTCTTACTGGACGGGGTCGTAGTAGGTAGGACAGTCTTGCTCGTTTCGACCGGCTTGCTGCTAGGAGCCGTAGTAGGTTTGGCGGCAGGTGTCGAGCTGGGTTTCGATGCTGCAGTCGTAGTAGGCCTTGGCCCAGGAGCATTGTTCTTGACGGGTACGATGTTCTGCTTCAACGACAGGAGGGCGTGGGTAACCTCCAAAGCCGCAAGTTGCTGGCCAACACCAGATGTACCATCCCAGCTGCCAGTGTACCACTTCGACCCACAAGTAGCCTTGTTGTCTCCACCCGAGCACGACTTCGCGGCTCCGACTGCGGACGCTGTCAGATATTTGGTAATAGTGTCCTTTGTGAACGGAGCAACCACCGCAGTCTTGGCCATGAACCGAGAAAGGTAAGCCTTGAAAGACTGTTGATCGAGGTTACAGGTACGTCCCGACTTGCCGGTCTCACATGCCCATTCGTACATGATGTTGTCTTTCGAGACTGGACTGAAGAATAGAAGCTCGGCATGCGAAAGGAAACCAGACGTGCGCTCCTTCCATACCCTTGCACCGTTAGTGACATCGTACATGAACGCAGAGCCATGAAGAAACATAGCATTGTTGTAAGTCCATTGTGTCTTGTCGGCCACCGTCGCACAGTTCATCTTGTCGTCAGTGCCGTCGAAGACCTCATAAATATCGGTGATCAGCCCCACTGACTTTGTCCAGTCGTAGATCTTCTCCGCCCAATCAGCATACGTCTGGTTGCCGGTGTAGCGAGCAAGACGTGCACCAAGGGCGAAGGCGCAACCGTTGGAAATGGAGTTCTTGTAGTTGTAACCGTACGAGTTCTCGGGGTAGATCTGCCATTTCAGCCCCCCATCACAGGTAGTGGTGTCCCATCGCCCAACCATGTTGTTGAAGGCATTCACGGCAACTTCCAGGTAACTGGCAGGGGCAGATTCGGAGTCCGGGAACTGGTACTCGAGCGCTGACATGACTGCGAGCGCCCAGAACGCCTGATCGTCATTTCCTGTCTGGCTTTTTCGGTACGACAAGATGAAGTCGTTGTTTGGTCCGTAGTTGGCAGTCAAAGCTTGTTGGAGCGTCTTTACATGCGAGGTATCGCCTGAGAACTGAGTGTACTCGATCATTCCTCCCCATGCAGCACCTCCTTCCCACCAGTAGTGCGGTTGTGGCCAGATGCCGATATCTTGTGGGGCTGTTCCGGTAGCATTGTTTTTGTATAGTTCCATCAATCCGTAAGCGTAGGTCCTCGCTGCGGCCTTGATAGAAGCTTCATCCTCAGGATCAAACTTGATGCCTTCTGCGGTCGACGCGAGAAAAGGAAGGAGCACAGCTCCAATAGTAGCGAACTTCATATTGCAAAATGCTAAAGTAAGAAACGAAGTAAGAAACGCAAAGGAGACAGATAACGAGTGAACGTGCTTAAACGAAGCAAAAGATCGAATGTGAATGAAGGAGCCATCATGATGAAGTGGGCCTTGCTGCTATAAGACCTCCCTCGTGGCCGGGCGTTTGCATTGATGGGTCGATTTGGAGATTGATGCCGGCCGTGGGGAAGGAGCCGCGCGACCCCTGCAGGAACTGGTCAAGTTTGGGGAAGGGCTGTTTCGAAACTTGAATTCTAATTGGCCGTATGCAAGTCAATGCATGTTTCAAAGTCGAACTTTCTTTGCTTTGAGCGACTGAGCCCGCCCAACGAGCCCTTCATCTCTGGCGCTCAGTATGAAGCTGCAAGGGTATATCAGGAGCTTCTTGTCACCTATGGTAATTGGGATGAGGAGTCTCCGATCGTCGTTCCTTGGTTTAGTGCTGCGGCTACCTGTGGAACTAAATTGTTTAACAAGGATCGCTGCTTGGATCTTCATTGTCCGGTTGCACGCGCTGAGCAATTGGTGCTTCATCACACAGGCTCAGTGCCCTCGGAGTAGACTCAATCCTTAATCGCTCTGCCGTAACGGACACGTGCCTGGTTCACAAGCTCATGCATACCTGCCCTTTTAGCCTCAATTCAACAACTATAAATCTTGACTCGTGAAAGCACATGCGTCGGCTGCGATGATGCAGCTGTCCGTCTGGCGCTGAACACAAGGCCTTGCCCCTGCAGCCGCGCGCTACCACGTGAACTCGCGTTCTCTTTGATTACCCAGTGCGGCAAATAACTGCTTTTCCATCGAACGCAGATTAATTTTGAGGCTTGGCGCACGGATGTTTCCTGATCTTTGGATACTTGGGATGCATGTCGTGCACACTTGGCCGAGATCTAACAAGAGCAATAACGGCACGATTAATGGGAGTACCGCACTATCAAGACCGAGAAAATGAAGAACGGGGCTTAGGTTGCCTAACTACAAAGGCGCTTGGTCATGGTGTGGCACTTCAGCTCCTGGCCTTCGATCCTCTTTCAGGGCATAGCGGCGAATTTGTATCTTCAGACTCGTCAGTAGTGGCGCTGTCCATTCGTCTAGAGCATTACTCAAATAGTTCATTACGCCGTTCGTGTATCCTTCTCGACATTTGCAGAGCATCCAGCGCCTGCCTAAAGCCATTCGTCTTTTCAAAGTACGATCGCTCCACTAGCCCAGCAGCAGTAACAGCAACGTCTTTCGCCAGAGTTCCATGTAGCTCATCGGTGGAAGAAAAATGCTGGTGGCTCTTGAGTGGCAGGGGATATAGTGCCTCCAGCACGTGCGTGCGCAGAGCGGTGATTCGAGACAACTATTTTTGTCCTTGCTTGAGTTTTCTTTGGGATATCGATAGAGCACGATACTAGCAAACGAGGGGTGCTTTTTGACCTCAGACACCTTATCTATCGCTCTGCTTAATTGCTCGTTCGCCTCAAGATCGCTTCGCCACAGCGCACGTTCTTGTATCGAATCCAGTCTCGAGAAGACGTGTCAAGATGGAGTAGTAGGTATCACTTGGAGAACTGTACTGTCAAGGAACACCATGGATACATTCAATACTCGGAGAGGGCTATGGAATAGAGGCGCCACGGGATCAGTCCATGTAGAGGAGGTGATGTGTTTGACAACGTCTATGAACATATCAGGACAGTTGGGTTATGCTCATTGGATCTAAAGTGTCTCACAAAGACGCCGTGATGACAAAACCATTTGAAAGGCTCTTTGACGGATACCTGGTTTCTACACTGTAAACCTGCGACCCAGCCAAAGATGTCATGAGAAGTTGTGTGATACTTTCTGGCTTCTTGACGTCCGTTGCGATCTTGTCATACAATATTGATGCCTACTGACCGCATATTGCTTACCCTCAATAACCCCAATGACCACTGCATCAATAAAGTCATGCAGAGCTTATGGTTCGATTCAAATCGTTCTAGACTAAACTGACTGTCAGCATTGCACATCAGGTTGCACATCGATAACTCTGTTAGCTCATCCACAGGAGAGTTATCATTAGAGTAGCTGAAGAGATTGTCTGTATTCTTGCTTAATATCCATCTGGGCAAACGCAAGAAAAAAAGCATACTACTTAAACAGCATGAGATATTGTAAATGTTACAGAGCTGAAAGAGTAAATAGTGCACCAGCCTCGCCTAGCTTGCTTTCTGCAAGCCATGCTCTAAAATAATCTTTGCAAACACGCAACTCTTTGAAGGCATCCACAAGGTGGCTACTACATGGTATTCGGATATCTAGGCGTCATGGATTACCTCGTAGCACAAAAACGTCGTCCAAGCTCGTAAAACATTCATTCGAAAGTGCGTGCTGATAGCATGAGAACAAATGACGTCGAATGGCTGCTTTATCGATAGGTGCTAGCTCTAGTCTCATTGGCCAATACAAGCGAGCTTCCCACAGCGTATCAAGCATTATCGTGACGACGACATTGACAACAACTTATCAACCTCATGTACGTTTCATTACACTGTTGAAACGCTGTCTGATACCTGGAGTTCTAATTGAAGCTCAGAATCCACGATATCACAATGTCTACTGCTGCTGGTGAACAGAAGGCCTCGCGCTACTATCCTGCGGAGGAAGAGGCGCAGATGAAGAAGGTATGCGCCAAATTTGCAAACTACGAAATTGCTGCATTGTCTGGAGGGCTCGCCATGAAATTTCGAACCTGTGACACCGCTTGATCACATGCTAACAGCAACAGGCACGCAAGACCGCCCACCCCACCAAATACCGTGAATCCCTCAAGCCCGGTACCGTCCTGATCTTGCTTTCTGGTCGCTTCTCTGGCAAGCGTGTCGTTCTTCTGCGTCAGCTCTCCCAGGGTGTTCTGCTGATCACCGGGCCATTCAAGTCCAATGGCGTGCCTTTGCGTCGTGTGAACCACCGCTACGTAATTGCAACTGGCGCATCTGTCGATGTTTCGAACCTCGATTCCGAAGTTCTGGATCGGGTGAGCAAGGACGAGTACTGGGCGCGTGAGAAGAAGGAGGGCAAGGGCGAGGATGCATTCTTTGAGCAGGGCGAGACTACACCCCAAAAGAAGGACACTGATCCCCAGCGTATTGAGGACCAAAAGAAGATTGACAAGGCACTGATTGCGAACATCAGGAAGGAGCCGGATCTTGAGGCGTACCTTGGCGCAAGCTTCAGCCTGAGGAGCGGTCAGCACCCGCACGAGATGGTCTTCTAAGTATATGTGGAAAGAGGGGTGACATGGAGAAGGACCCAGCGACATGATCGATGATGGTATTCGGAACACGGGCACGGGAACCGCGAAATGATTAACTAAAGCGGGCGGACGCCCTACTTGACGAGGCGATGCAGAGGCACCAGATACACGATTCATTACCTAGATGATACCCACGAGCCAAAAAAAAAAATAACATACAATCGAAGAGATGTGGACTCTACATTATGGTGCTGAGAATATGCAACTTTGTAGGTGTCTTTGGGATATGGACTATGTGCGAGTTCGCTGGCCACCTGCGGGACTTTGCAATGCCCTCATCTTATTTTATTTGCACAAGCAGAGACAACTGAGTACTGTAATACCAGCAATAGCGGTAGCAGCACTAGTGCCGATACCTATATCTGCTCTTGCGGAGAGAATAGATGGATGTTATAAGAAGGCAGGGGTTTGGCTGAATGTGAGTGATACCGACATTGCTGAAGCTGGGATTGAAGTCGATTGTGCTGTCGAACTAGTGAGTGAATGGGAGACAAAGAGGCTCCAAACTCAGGTGCCGAAGTTGCGGATGAGTTGACTGGCCAACACAAAGCCGTCGCTGTAGTACTAGAGCTTGTGCACATGCTAGTCAGCCATGCATTGGATGGGTCGGCTAAGTAAGAGGCCTGTCGCCTGTGTAAGTGCACCCTGCATAATCAAATTGCCGTTCTTACAATTACTCAGAACGTAGCCGCCATCTCTTCTCATGAACAAGATTCGTTGTCTATACCACTTTCGCAGTAGCCCCGGACCGTCTTTCACATAGCGTTTCTAATCGTAGGTTCCTTAAGCGTCCGGCTTGGACATACCGTTGCGTGAGTAACATTAGGCTCCTGCGATAGATATCAGACGGGAGTACATAAACGGTCATTGCAACAATTGACACTAGGTCGTTCGTGACCAAGTGTAAGGACATGAGCGCAGCTGAGTCCAGCGTAAGCTCAGAAAATGCTGACGACTTAAAAGACTGGAAATGTACAACAGCGCCTAGAGCTAGTAAGCGATTCGAGCACCGCCTTGTCAGCATTGCGGTTGCCTACAAGGCTGCGAACCTGATATGGTATTGCATACTACAGATACTATATATAGCCTTTGGTGTTTGATTAGCGGGCCTGTGACAGAAAGAGACGTAGTCGATGAAGCAGCCGCTGGCAATCGCCCACTGTAACTCTGGTTAGCCCAGTAAACCTCCAGACGTATGCAACATGCTTTCGAGGATACTGTTAGCCACTGCCTTAGGCTTGTATGGTAGGTCCGAGCCTACGGCACGATATGGTTCCCGATAGCTGGTATTTGTGGTCACAACAACACATATTTTCAGAACAGATCACAGAAACAAGCATGGTGTCTGGGAATCTCACAGTTTTACAGCAGTGCTTGTGATATCTGCAGTGGTGTGATGGGAATCACCAACTTGCTAGCTGTTTGGATCGGTCGAACCCTCCCCTCAGTTGCCGTTCAGGCTTGACAACTTTGCCCTGAAGTACGGTGTACCTGATGATGTTTTCACAGTCCTCTGGTCGAACGCGTGCCAACCATATGCATTGAGCCGCCTCGCCATTGCTTTCCTGTTGCTCCCTATTCGCGTCGAGAACGACTTCTTGATCTTTGTCTGACTCAATTTTGAGCTCTTCTAAAGCTTCTTGAATGCCATTGGCACGGCCATTGACTTCGTTCGGGTGCTCTAATGTTGATGAGTGTCGGTATATCATAACATTAGCCGAGAACTTATGACCACCAACGTGACTGATGAAGTATATACCTACACCACCAGGTCTCTCGTCGTGGAGATCCCGGTACAGTCCCAGCGGTCGCAGATGTCGCTCAAATTCGCGGCGCAAGAGCGGTGCAGACTGACCGCAGCGTGCATCGCGAGTCTTCTGACTACAGAGAAGAATTAAGTACTTGTGTGGGCATGGCCGCGCCTTGAGACCTGAATTTGTCGATATTGTAGTTGGTATCGAGGCGTCTGCAGTTTTCGAAGCTAGGTCTGTGGAGGATGACCCTTCTGAGGGCGCAGAGGATGATTGCGATGATGTACCCGATTTACGGTGTAGTGGCGAATCGTTCGTCGGACTTCGATTCACATAGCCAGTGATCAGATCAGGTACGTTGGCAGGGGTGACGTTATCAATGAATTGCCATGAAGGCAGCAGCAGCACCATCGAGCTGGTGTCTGAATGATCTGGTACAGGCATATCGGAGGCGGATAGCATGAGTTTCTGTAAGTTGTAAGTCATCTGATCGTATGAAAGTACCCTGACATGTTGGAATGTGCCACTCACTCCATTGCTAGGCTTCACGCTTCCTCTGTCGACTGCCTCCATGATGCTGCCCTTCTCATCCGCAACATCTCGCACCCAATCTGTCTTTCCAGTCGCAACAATCAGGTGTGTCTGCCATCCTTTTACGTGACCAAATAGTTGTTCAGTCTCATCGATCTCGAACTTTCGAGGGTATTTGATCGTACAGGTTGCGCAATCGTGCAGGCAGTCATCACCATCTACCGTGGGGTCGGTAGTGGGGAATAGATCCTCCGTCTTTTGAGCTTTGAAGAATTCACCATTTTTCTTCAGCGTCGGTACTTCGGTCGACGATAACGTTGAAGACAACTTGTAGGCGAAGTTCTTGAGTGTTGCAGTCATCCTATATGCGTTCAGAGGCTTGTGGTTTGGTTTAGACAGCGCCATCTTCGATATTGTAGTCTTGACTTTACAAATCAGATTAGATCGCCAAGACTAGACGCGGAAAGTGGGCGCGATATGATGTTCTGTGCTATTAACGTTGGGATTTACAATTTTTTTCGACGGCAGCATTGTAGGACGATAACAGACCAATATGTGCAAGAGAACTAAATCCGCAGCTGCCGGCATTTTCACTCTTATGTGCCCTCAGACTGACGCCTTCGGTGAATGATAGGGGCCGATGCGGAAAGAAGGAGCAGCAGTGCTCGGACATAGTGTCTACTCGGATATAATATCTTCTCCGACCTGGTGTCTTCTCCGACCTCTTCGCCGAATTCCTCCACTCTACTTTGCTCCCTTTCTTGATACAAATGGTTGGCCCTTGAAGAGCACCATTGCCTTGTAAAGTTTTCGTATTACAGAAGCATACTTTGGATACTATTTTTTGGAAGTACGCGCCAGTTAGTTGGCAACGCATTAACGCGTCACGGTGAACGAATGAGGCTCAAGACACTGAATGGCGCACCCCTCCGCGAACACCTTGACTTCAGCGATGGTGCCCTTCTTGATGTCACCGCATCTAGCGGCTTTGGTATGACAACATGGAACAACAACTCGATAGAGGACCAGGCTGCATTGAAGTGGCGAGACATTGGACTAAGGCAAGTTCGCCTTCGCACTGGTTGGTCTCAGCCGTACTTTCCTGAAGGCAGGTCGTGGGGCACTGAGGTCAACCAGTCTTTCATAATACCAGACGTAGAGGAGTCTTCTGTATCACTTGGGTACGATGGGACTGATCTCGACACCACACTCAGGCTTGGTGGGGAAATATCAGCAGTGGACGATTATCTTGAGCACTCGCTGGTCTTCCACGATACACTGTTGTCCTCTCAGATGGTTCAGGACATCGCTGCAGATAACACTGTGTCATCCTCGTCCTTCTTGACTGCTTCGTTCGATACCTCAACATCGGGACCTAATAGCCCCTTTCCTGTCGATAGCCATGTCCCTTTACTGCAGGTGCCCTCAGCGATGTCCATAACCCCTATTGGATCATTACCTAGCGCACAGCATCTCCGCTTCATTTACCCTCAAACGCCAACACCGAATCTCCTTTGTGCGCTCATGACCAACCCTGAACGCCGAGAAGTGTTTGTGCGAAAAGGTGGCTACAAAATGGAACTCTGGGAGGTCACTGTGGGAGACGACACCCGCGCAGACTTTAAAGTAACATTTTGGCTACGCCCACCCCGGGAGCTAAATAACGAGCAAAATCCTGCGCAAGTCCAGCTCCTACATACTTTAGAACGCCTTCGAGTCGGTAATATCCTCCTTCTGCGCAATATAGCTGTGACCTCCTTCCAGAATATTGTATATGGCCAGTCATTGAACACTTCTATCACCAGGGCCAAAACATCGGTCGATGTTTTAATGGGAAGTGGTGGTATGTCCATGGCGCAAGTGAGTGGGCTGCCCACATCCGTGATTGAGATATTTATGAAGGTCAAGAGATGGGCAAGGATACATGTCGCTAGGGATACAGGTAATCACAAGAAAAGAAACAGCAGTCCTTTAAGGATAGTAGACAGAGTGGCAAAGCGGTCATTTGGAAGTTATGCACAAGACGAAGCTCTGCCGCCAGATACCATGGAGTCTGACTAAGCTTCTTATGATTGAAACACTGTACAGGCTTCGGCAGGCAGTATCTGAGCAAAAAACCCGATGATGTCTTGCTAAATTCCGCATGATCAGTTGAGAGGGTGTTTCATCCTTCCAATTACACACCCAGCCGTACATCGACTCCTGCCACGACTTTCTTGGCAAATATTAGTCAAACGTCACTTGACTGTCATCGACACAACATGGGATTTTTCATTATGGGATCCGCTTGACCCGTTTCCGATGCTGTCGGAGATAGCAGTGGCTTGTCATTATGTTTGGAACGGTGGGATAAGCTTGGAGATGTCGCACCAGCGAGATGTGGCCCGTGCCATGCTCCTTACATTTCGCAGCATGCAACAACACACATCTGATCATGCTTTAACGACTATCACCATTGTGGCTGTGTAGAATTTGTGGAAGCTACCTTGCAAATGAGTCGTCAGAATGCAGAGAGCGTCGAAGCCAATTGGCAACGCTGGGCTACAGATGCTACACTCTCGATGGCGGCTTGGGCTGAACAGTGCTGTAAGCCTGCAAAGGTATAACATTATTCCTTCTAAAGCTCTGTCAAGTGTCTCCTGCATGATTCAAACGGAAAAGCATCCGTACAGGTCTGGAAACACGCCTTCTCATTGGCCGCGTCCTCACGTTTTCTTGTCCTAGCGGGAGTTTATGCGATAGAAACTGAACATTGTTTCGATTGCCATAATCTCTGCAGGGATCCTGGTGATAGCATTAGCAGCCTCTCCGCCATATTGACCTTTTATGTGATCTTTGCATGAAGTGACAACGGTACAGCCCGATACGTCAGACAAAGACAGCGGGGCAGTGGACGAATGCGACTCCTTTTCATCTTGTTGGTCTCTTATATGCTTCATTACTCTGCTGTTTTGCCTGTTTCTTGCATCGTGCATTCAGTCTGCTCAGTCTTTCTTTCAGTCCTGGTGGCTTACATTCTTTCCTTTGCGCCACAGCCGCACATTCGTTTCTTTTTGATCCCAGTTGATCAGTTTCACTCTTTACCGGCTGGTCACGATGAAATTCTTCGTTTGTTCTGTTGCAACTTTAACTACCCTCCTTTCTTTGCTCACAAGCACGCAAGCCGCATCCGACTTAACTGATGGCCCGTCATGTAGAGTTGCCAAGGCAGATGATAGCTATTTCAGCGTTGTTGGAGTGCAGGGAACTGGTGTGCACCCAAGGCAAGAGCTCCGTGAGCTTGAGAAGAACACTGAAGTGTGGAACATCTTTTTGCAAGCTTTTGCTCGATTCCAAGCTATGGACCAGGGTGGAAAGATATCTTACTACAAGGTCGCAGGTACGATAACAAGCGCTTTATCACTTTCAAGACTGACAACATTAGGGATACATGGAGCTCCATTTGGGCAATGGGACGGCGTAGCAGGTCAAAAGGGCCAAGAAATGATGGGATACTGCCCTCATGTGAGCAACATGTTTGGTCCTTGGCACAGGCCTTACCTCGCTCTCTTTGAACAGATACTCCATGATCGCGCTGTGGAGATTGCAAAGGAGCACCCAGCCGGTGATGCTCGAGATAATGCCATGGCGATAGCGGACAAGGTGCGTTTACCGTACTGGGACTGGGCAATGAACCCACCAAACAGCGACGAAGGGTGCATGCCGGCTAGTCTTCGTCGTCTAACCGCTACCGTTACCTTTCCCAATGGAACGACTGGTATTATTGCTAATCCACTGTACCGTTATGACTTCCATCCTTTAAACTACGATGACTTTGCACCTTTGGTATGTACATTGCCTTACTGACATTGAGCCTGCTGTATCTGATAGTATCGTAGAGCGAGTTTCAGTTCAAGAACTGGAACCATACTATTCGTTTTCCAGTGGACGGATTTGCTCTCAATGCCACCAGCCGCGACGATGCGGCGAATGAACGCATTGGCAAGCAACAGCCGAACAACCGCGACATGCTTTACAAGCTGCTTACAATGTATCAACCTTTCAACCAAGTCAGCAACAAAGCCAACGGTGGTACTATTGGCAACTTTGAGACCCTTCACGATGGGCTCCATAATGCTTTCGGGCTTGGGCATATGGGCATTGTGGAAGTATCCGCGTTCGACCCCATTTTTTGGTTCCACCACGCAAATATGGATCGTATTTTTGCTTTGTACCAGTGCGTTTCTAGGATTGCAGACAGAAAGAATGCGGCTAACATCGCATTAGGTACAGATACCCGGACACCTGGGTTGAGGATGCAGCACAAGCTAAGGGCACTTTCACGGTTGCCAAAGGTGCTATTGAGGGTCCTGCCTCGCCTCTGGCGCCTTTTCATATGAATGCTCTCGGCGACATGTGGACATCTACAACCTCCCGTAACTGGACATCGTTTGGCTATACCTATCCTGAACTTATTACAAGCCCCTCTAACCAGACTTTTACTTCGATTCTAAACAAACTCTACAAACCGGTGACCCAAGGCTTAGACAGCACGAACACGACGGTCCCGGCGCCGGGTAGCAGTATTGGCAATAACGGCACTTTTAACGGCACTACAAAGGCAACCGATTGGCTTTGTGAAGTCAAGATGCCCACAGATATTCAGATATCTTATTCCGTTCGCGCATTCTTGGGTGAGCCGGATGCAGATCCCAAAAACTGGCCTACGGATCCCAATTATGTTGGCCAAATAGCTTCGATGTCTTCTCCCCGGATGAACTCGGATGTGATCGTCACAGGCAATATTGTGCTGACTGAAAGGTTGGCACAGAAGTACCGATCAGGAGAGCTGAAGAGTTTGGACAAGGAAGAGGTCACAGCCTATTTGAAAGCTAACTTCAGCTGGCGTATTCAAGCCTTGGACTACAGTGAGATTCCTCGGAATAACCCACCCGCTGGCCTCAACGTCACCGTTTTTAACGTGCCAGTCTCAATTCCAAAGTCAGATGACGAGGTTCCTACCTGGAATGGCGAGGTTGAATACAACCACGACATCGAAGGCAATCCGCCAGTCTACGATGGCCCTGGTCCTGACGGCACTAACTCCACCACCCCTACTAGCGAATTTGCTGGACACTTTGACGCCTCAGCTGGCGAGTGGATTTGGAACAATGCCACAAAGACTGCCCCCATTCAAGCCGGTGGCCAGGGAGGAACAAAAGTCGTACAGGAGACAGAATTGGTAACGCAGTACGTTACTGTTAGTGCCGACGCTACTTCAGCGCCCCAGGCTGAGCCTACGGCACCAACCGACATTAAGACTCACACCAAATTTGTGACCTCCATCATTGTTGAGTACGCAACTGTCTTGCCTGGCAAGAACTGAGCTGCAGGAAACCATCCTCCGCGAGTTTTGCGTATTTCATTTCATGTATACGCGCCAATTTGGATTTTTGTTTTCTCCTCAAACTTTTACAGGTTTACATCACTCTTGTTGTGTTTTGCTTTTGGTTTGGCACGAGGTAAGTTCAGCGCTGGGCATGAAACCACCATTTACGAGAACATGAAAAGATAAAAACGCGACGTAAAAGAATATGCGTAGCCTTGGGAACACGATGGAAACGCGAACGAGACTTCATGTTTTTGTTACTTTTTAGCAATACAAACCAAAGGCTTCGTCCAGCTAGCGTATATGTCTATACGCTTAGTCACGACCAATAACATTGATTGCTCCCTTGATGGTGCAGACACTACCACAAGGGCGTGTGTCTTCAGTCTCTTGCAATTAACAGGTGGGAGATGTCGTCTGATTATCCAGCCCAGATAGGCAGTTCAACATGCTCCTACCATTTCTGGCATAGCACCTGTGGTATCAACTTTAAAATGATCACCGGTTTACCCTACACAAGCTCTTATTGGCAAGAGCCAAGCCGGGCCAAGCCATGCCTTATTGCAGATCTCTTGTGACCTGTCAAAAAAGACAAACCTACACAAGCGAACGTACGCAACTTTCAAATACGACAGAGTTTTGCCATCGACCGTGGTCTACTAGTGAAAAATTGGAAACCAAGCAAGGATAAGAAGCGAGTTGGTTAGATGCCCTTAGATGATTATGAAGCTATAAAATGATTTCGAACGCCCCGTCAGTCCACCCTAGTAGGCAAAAATTCCAAGCTTGCCGCCAATATGAAGTTTCACTCAGCTTGCACCCTTACATTATCTGTCTCAACAGTACTTTCCCTTACAATACCCAGAGAAGCTTCCGTGGCTCTGACTGAGCAGCTCTACACACTTGAGCTTGCACCCGGAGAAACAAAGCAAGTTACTGAGGCTGAAAAATGGGATCTCCATAATGTAGGAGGCTTATTTTAATTATGTTATGTATGCTGATAGCATTTAGACTGGTGTCCATTTCATGGACATCACCGAATACTCCGACCTCCATGCACACGCCCAAAAGCGCCAAACAGTAGCAGCTGTGACTTTCCCCTCCACCATTTCCCAGAAAGCCAGCGTAACACCCCTCCTTTCAAAACTCAGCGTGGCAAACATGAGATCCGGGCTTTCCACCTTCTCTGATTTTCAAAATCGCTACTACAAAAGCACATACGGAAAACAATCATCTGACTGGCTCCTCGCCCAAGTTCAGGCGGTCATAACTGCTTCTGGCGCTACGGGAGCAAGTGTACGTGCATTCACTCATACTTGGATGCAGAACTCTGTCATTGCGACTATCCCTGGTAAAAGTACTAACACAATCGTCATTGGTGCACACCAAGATAGCGTCAACGGTGCCAGCCCATCGACTGGACGTGCACCAGGTGCTGACGATGATGGAAGCGGGACATTTACGATATTGGAGGCATTGCGGGTACTATTGACAGACGAGAAAGTTAGGAGTGGACAGGCGCCTAACACAATTGAATTTCACTGGTATGCCGCGGAAGAGGGCGGGCTTCTAGGAAGCCAAGCAGTGTTCACTGACTACAAAAACAAAGGAAAGGTTGTTAAGGCTATGCTGCAGCAGGATATGACCGGTTACGTCAAACCAGGTGTCAAGGAGAGCGTAGGCATTATCACAGACTACGTCGATACTGGACTTACAACGTTCATAAAGAAAGTTATCACTGCTGTGAGTCTATCAATCACCCTTGTTTCCGATTCTGTCATCAAATTGGTGTTGATAGCTGACTATTTGTAGTATTGCACCATCCCATACACAGAGACTAAGTGTGGATATGCGTGTTCGGACCATGCCAGTGCCTCAAAGGCTGGATATCCGTCTGCTTTTGTCATTGAATCGGCTATGGAAAACACGAGTGGGTATATCCATACCGCACGAGATACTTTGGATACGGTGAACTTCAATCATATGCTCGAGCATTCGAAGATGACCGTCGGATTGGCGTATGAGCTGGGCTTTGCTTCCACACTGTGAGCTTCCCAAGCACCTAGTATTCCGAGAAACTACTTCCGTATGGTCGCACATTATGCAAGATTTACGTCGATAGCGAAGTGAAATCAAAGAAAGCATGCAATGTATCTACTCCAGAGAAGAGTTTTTCAAATGTGATCCGCTGTTTTGGTTTTCTAAGAGTATAGGTCTTGGCTAGGAGTGCAGTTTCTCACCCCATCTCATCCATTAATTCTCGCTATGGACTCAGCTGTAGACATAATGTGGCGGATGTGTTGATGTTTTGTAGCGCGAGACCCACCTGATGAAGTGTAAGGGGATGTGATGAGTGAACTACCATCAATGGAACCATAGCTATACTTGGTGGCCATTTAAGGAGTATTTCTGAAGAGCGTTCTGATGGAGTCCGCTTAGTTGGTTACATTGTTTGAGATCTTCTCGTTGCTGACATCCATAATCAGGTTATATGAGATACGAAATGAGGGCTTAGTTGGGTAGGCTGTATATTTGGCTGGATCCAGAGTCATGCTTCATACTGAAGAATACAAGACAAGGATGTAATGCCATATGTTGGGAGCCGAATGTATGGAATCACGATGTACCACGGTGTTCTCCGATGTTCCTTATCATAGGAACCTCTTCTGTAGTAGCTTCTATGCACTGGGCTGATAACCATGGCTATGTGTAGATAACCGATATCA
>JALRMI010000110.1:0-78443 GCA_026120165.1 Leptosphaerulina australis
TTCTCCACCTTGGGCGTTGACATCAGCGCCCTTCTCGACCAGCAGCTTCACAATCTGCTCGTGGCCTTCAGATGAAGCAGCATAGAGTGCGTTCCCATATTCTCCACCTTGGGCGTTGACATCAGCGCCATTCTCGACCAGCAGCTTCACAATCTGCTCGTGGCCTTCAGATGAAGCAGCTTGGAGTGCGTTCCCATAGAATCCACCTTGGGCGTTGACATCAGCGCCTTGATTGGAGAGGTACTTCACCATTTCTAATAACCCTCCTAGTGCTGCATAATACAGTGCTGGAGCTACTGGTTCTTGAGATTTGTACAATTCGTCAATCCACGGTTGATCGGGTCGATGAAGACTGTAGCAGACTTCGTAGGCAGTCTTTGAAAAGCAGAATAATTGCTTTATAAGCTGTATTGTTACGGTGTCCGTATCCTTAGCTTTTGCCGCGTTGTTCATCCAGTATCTTGCTGAATATTGTGCAAAGGGAAAGTCCCGTATTAAATCCTTTGGCGATATATTCTCTTCGAACTGCAGCAGATATGCAAGACAAAGCCTTGCAATCATTGCTCCAGCATAGGAATCTTGGAAATCTCGCGCGATGTCGTCATCTACTCGATCCGATAATAAGTATTCTTTGACCGAAAAATGAGCCAACTGAAGTTCTAAATGCATTTCGCTTCCATTTTTAGTCTCACTGTCCTCTTTAATTTTACTGTATGAATTCTTCTGGACAGGAACCACTGTCACCAAGCTTGAGCAATAACGCGATATCTCTCGAGGATCTGGCATTCTATGCTTTGGAGAAAAGTATGGTTGCTTGTCTGTTCTTACGGCTATTGCATCGACAGCTTCCTCAATCGTTATTGGTCGTTCGGAGAATGTGATTAGCTGGAGAAGAATGGTAGCGTATCGCTTGTGTTCGGGGGGGATGGCTTGTAGTATCCTTTGGTAAGTTTCATCCAAGGTTTTTGGAAGGGAGGTTAACGCGCTTTCGAGAGTAATGTAGTCGAGACAACTTTCTAGCGCATCAATCTGGCACGCAGCCCATCGGAACCTGTTCAGTTTTAGCGAGCTATTGTGCATGAATAAATTCAGAAGGCAGGGGCTCGACCTACATGCCATTGGCCTTCTCAATAAGTGCGGCCTCAATCTCCTCCTGCACGTCCAGGTGTTTTTGCCATCTCTTTAAACCATCTCCCTCCCTAACTCTAGTGCGAATGTATGCATTAATGTCATCACGAGTGAGATCACTCTGGATAGAGATTCTATGCTGTTTGCCAACCAGTTCGCTCAACGTTGATTGAATATCCTGTTCGGGCCGACTCGTGGCAATGAGGTGGACATTGTCACACTCTGAGCGTAGCAGGTCTCTTATCCATGACAGCAATCCTTCGGTGCGCGGCCCTGTTCGAGTGCGACACTCGTCAAGAGCATCTAACACAATATATGTGTCTTCTGCAGAATTTACCATCTGTAAGAAAACCTGACAAAGCGACTCGTGTGCAGGTTGATGACGTCCATTTTCGCAGGAGACGAAGAGTAAATCTAATTGCTTCCACATATTGCCACTCTTACAGTAAAGCTGGCTGATAAGGGATCGTACCATACTATCTTGTGTCTGTTTGCGGTCATCACTAAAGTCAAAGTAGAAGTACAGAAGCGTTGCCGAGGGGGTGGTCTTCTTCAAATCCTCAATGATAGTAGAACTGAGAATTGTCTTGCCACACCCAGGTATGCCATACAGCCACAACGTAGAGTTTCGCTGAGTCCTCCATTGAGCGTACATAGGGCTCTGCAAGAACCAGAGTCCTGTACCTTTTTGACGTTGTTGTAAGGCCTTGTTGTAGTTCGTTGATGGATCTGGGGGTGATAGCCACCGTTCTATCTTTTCTCTCCTCTGCTCAAATGATACGTCTCGTATAACAGATCTTGCATCTCGGACATCTCGACGCATCTCTTTCACGTCCTCCTTGACTTATATAGTGTCAGAAAACGTCTATAACACGTAGTGGGACTGACTAACCAGACGAAAGTACATCGGCAATCCTCTTCTCAGCATCAACCTTGTTAGGAGGAATGCGGCAGAGGATATCCTTTGCGTATGCTGCTGCTGCCATAGCTGCATATCCTTGCCACTCCTTGTTCTTGTGGGTGTCGGAATAGTCGCAGATGCCCCGAATGACTAGGCAAGGAAAGTGGTTCATTAACCCCGCCGCCTGCATTTCAAAACACAATACACCGTTCTCCTCAGCTAGTTTATCTCGAGTCAAAGCATCATTCATTAGCTGGTTCGCTGAAGCGATGAGGCCGTAGTGGATCGCTGGGTTGTCTTCATCTTCAGCTCGTTCGACTCGTAGCCTTAGGTTTGATATATCATTTCCGCAGACCACGGTGCAATCTTGTTCATTATTCAAAGAATGCTTGACTGTAGACCTGTATAGTCTGTCGCTTTCTGGACTGGGTCGTGTGTATTTCTTCCGCAGTCTCGGTTTTTCTTGCAGAATGCCGTTGATAGCATCCTCTAACTGATGACCATCGCACTCATACTGCGCCTTGAGTCCATTGACCGCTGATCGTAATATCGTTGGTGGCTGGTCTAAAAAGCCTGTAGTTTGGAGGCTCTGGTCCTGCATTGTTTTGCCAAAATCGTATTGAAACACACCGCCCTTCCCATCATGTGGGGTGCTGACCACAATATCACCCAGACGGATGTCGTGCTCGAGAGTAGGAGCACCGCCACCAATACCAACCATCAGCCCGATTCTAACGGTTGGAAAGCTATGTAGCATATCCGTTGCCACCCTCGTTGCAGAGGATATGCCGTATTCACCATCGGGTAGAACAGCTATGACGACGCTGTGTCGCCCAATCCTGCCTAACGTGTAATCGTTATTGTCATGAGGGTGTACATATTCTGGCCGATGGTACTTTTCGTCAAGGAAAGCCTGAGCTGCGACGTATTCAGTAGTGATAGCGCAGATCCAGCCTACGGTATAGTTTTCATTTTGTAGGTCCTGCCTAGAACTTTCCGCCAGAACAACCGTTGAATCTCTGGTCTCTGGCTGCTGTGATTCGAAATAGGCCAGCGCTTCGCCGCCACTGGTAATCATTTCTTTAGTTATTTGCGCGACGTCTTGCTGTTGTACATTAGTCCAGCATTTGAAGTCACAGAAGCTTGTGGAATTATTAACGATGCAGAAAGCGCACGCAGAGCATGTCGTGAAAGATATTGACGGAGAGGCTTTTTATCTTTCAAATACCCAAAGAGATGTGCGCTATAGCTGAAAGGTAATGATATGACAGGATGCATGTAAGAACAACTCACAAATAGTCAGGTATATCGAGGACACCGATCAAATAATATGATGGAGGGGTTAAGGTCCACTCAACCGAAAGAACTGAGAGTATGCTAGGCAACAAGACACGGCTGTGCGGTGATGAGACTGAACGACTGCTTGCAGCTCAGTGGTAGGGGTTCTCGCTTCTGCCGGTCCGGAACGGGGCCTATATGCATCAGTGTGAAATTAGGCGCTTGCGCGACAAATGAGAACGACAGCTCAATGCCGCTTGCGTTATCCGCTCACGTACAATGGGGAACGCTACCATTCTGTTTAGGGGTAGACACTTGCAATATGAAATACTTATCCCGTCGGGATGGCTTTACCATCATTTGTCCCATGTTGTTGGTAGGCCTCTTAGCACTAGTGCCAAAGTTCTGAAAAGGAAAACGTATTCTAACAATGATGCATTGATGGTTGTTCTTTCTATCTACCTTTGGCTCGTCGTCTCTTTATCTGAATGACGAGAGACGACGCGTAATCTCCAATACTCAGCATATGTTCCACTCGTCTGTGTATGAAGGGGTATCGGCCATCATTGTGTAGGGATCCGGTATCATTGTGCGGAGGGGCATCGGATCTTGGTCCGATGTAGGTTTGACGTTGATCTCATTGTCGCATGGCCGACATCTTGCATAGCCGTTGTCGATCCTCTTCTTGGGTTCCAACACATGTACTATTATCTCGGGAAGATGCTAGTAGAGCATGGCGAGTGACAAGCTGTACAAACGTCAGGCAGTCAACGCCCAACTTGGTCTACCAGATTGTGTCCTGCAAAGCGCGGTAAGCTTACTGGCCGCCACTATGAACGAGCCATAGCCCTTGAATACAAATAAAGTCTTGCGAGAGAATCTCCTTCGGTTTGTCGCTAAGTACAACCTGCAACAAGCCGATGTCTATAAGCAAATCTCCCTGAATTTTACAGCAAGAGGTAGGTATATGGAAACATCCTAGTATCTCATAAGTAATGGTGTGCAAACCATCTCCTCAGATGCGACAGGGCAGTGTCTTTATGAGGCTCTCTTGACATGCTCAATATATTCTTGGGGCGGACTTAAAGGTACCCCTCAATTTGCACAGTAGATTACTCTAAACTGGGCTTACAGAGTTGAAAAGGGGGATATTGTGGAATCTCTAGTCGCCAAGGGCTGGCGAAGTAAACGTGTTGCCATACCGGATGTACAAAGCGAATGGGCATCTCCCAATGTTGGGATCTTCCATTGGAATGAGAACATGCTGAATCACTTGTCCGCATCCAGTCAATCTGAGCTGAGTGTCGAGAAACCGCTCTTGCTGCGAAGCGCAAATCACATGGTGCCGTTCTTTGAGATGGATGTTACTTGTAAGTATACAACTAAGCATCGAGAAGTCCTGTCTGACTGGAGACAAAAAATCTTTGAACCACGTTTTCATTGCACAGTCTGCAAGCATTTCAATCATTGATTTGTGTATGAACCTTCCCTGCAACGTTTACATGAGGGCCATAAGTGGGTCCGATGTGAGTCTCCGGATTTCATCGAAGTCGTGCGTTGAGCAAAGCTTGTAGACCTGATCCAGTCCGGTCCGATTCACACTTTATGTTATAGTTACTGGAGACAAAACAATGAGTTGGCCTGCCACCTCTAATCTGGCAGATTGCACTGGGTTCCTGTGTGGCCGTAATGCTGGCACATGTAGCACTCCTTCGATTGAAACTGCTATTCGTATCACTCTCACTGGAATACGTCTCCTTGCCATATCAGACCTTTGTCGATGATCTTGTTGGCATCCTCTGGTTTAGCAAACTCTACGATGGTGCTGGATGCTGCCTTGATAAGCGCGTTCCTGATCAGCCATTCTATGCATTTGACCCCTTGTGGTATGCATGGCCTATTTTCCTACAGTATTTAATCTCTGGCCTCCTCGAAATTGGTCATATCCATCGTACTGTGTGCAATGACGCCATAGGTCGAGATCTGTGTCATAGCTCTGCGGTCAATACGGTGGACTCAGTCATCTGTAGACTGCTTCAGTGCTTCCATCTCGCTGCTGGTAGCTGTCTTAATGCCAAGGTCTCCGCTCTTCTTTTTAATTCTATTGATTCAGGCAGCGGTTCCCTATATCGTGTTCCCATCGAATCGTTTCATTTCCTGACGAGCTCTTGAACTCTTCGAGGGCTAATCTACGCAGGATACGAAGGAGGCTGAAATTTGTTCGGTCAATGCTGTCGATTTCAAGCAAATGTCTGAGATCGTCCTTCATTCCTACAATCTGTCATCCTCGCCTCACGACATGCAGTCTACAAGAAACTAGAAGGACATCGCACCAATATGTACAAGGGTATGTAAGAGAACAAAAAAACTTATTAATATGCAGCTACAAACATCCGTATCAATGGTTCTATCCTGTAACAAACTTCGATCCCTACAAATTACTTGTTACACCCTTCTGAATGCCTTCCAATTTCGCTGCCAACTCGTTCCACACCCTCTGCTGATCTTTCCAACCTTCCTGGCTCAACACATAATTTGACGGCTGTGCAACCACGCAGTCACTCACATACTGCCCGTGCGACTCCGGGCCCAGGGACGCCGCATGCACCAGATTTCGGCTTCCAAGCTCGGTACTGCGTGCCAGGAAGAACTTCAGAGTAGCAAGCCCCCAGTCCGACTCGCGCGAGAGCTCGCTGTGGCATAGACCAGGGTTGACACAGTTAATTGTGACAGGGATCTGTGTTGCGCTTTTTCTTTCCGCCATTGCACGGACTGTAAGGATTTCGAGGAGTTTGGAGACTTGGTAGCGTTCCTTCATTGCATCGGATATCTTCTCAGGTTTTGTGCTGAGGGTAGAGAAGATTTTGCCGTCGGGTGCTTTGCGTTCTTCGAAGGCCGCCCAGGCATGAACTTCTGAGGCTGTGATGGTGAGGTTGGGACGGGTGTTGAACTTCGCTGCTGTTTGCTTGAGCTTAGGTAGCAGGGAGAAAGCAAGCAGGAAAGTGGAGTTCACATTGACGGTGATGGTTGATTCTTCGCCTTCGGCTAGCTCCCATTCTCCTCGTGCTACTCCGGCGTTCAGGAGTGCGACGTCAATTCGTTCTAGTTCTTGCGATGCTTTGGCTGAGAAGTCGAGGACGCTTTGGTAAGAGGACATGTCGAGCTGCCATACTTTGACGACGCCTTCTTTTTGTGTGCTAGACTCAATATCACGCTTTGCTGCATCCCCCTTCTCGATTGAGCGCACTGCAAGGATGACTGTGGAGGCACCAAGGCGAGTGAAGTGGCGTGCTGCTTCCTTGCCGAGACCTACATTAGAGCCTGTGACTATGACAGTCTTTCCGGTGTAGTCGTAGGTGGGCGATGGGAGAGATGCGAAGAGCTGGGAGTAGATGAAGCCCATGGTGGTGTCGTTATAACGATATCGCTATAGGGTTTCTGGTCGAGAGAGACTGTGACAAGGTATGTGGAGAGGATACGTGAGTATTGGTTGGACAATCTTTATCGAATGTTTGGTAGCTGCTGATTGAGATGAACTGAACTGGAGGGTGAAGACTAACAGTCCTTTTATACAATACCATTCACGATTGGACCCTTTAAATGATTCACAAAAGGCATGAATAAACTCCAGCTAACGCCACGATTTAACCTCTGTTCGCATATAATTCAAGGCACATTAACGCAAATTCCGGCCACAGGGACCTCAGCTGCAGTAAATCCGCAAAGGCTAGTGCTGTCTCCATCACGGGAGGCTAGCGTCGCGTGCTCACACGTTTCGGAAACCGCACTCTAGGGTTTAACGGCGTTAAGTTGCAAGCAAGGCTTTACGGCTTTAGAGAATAACTTCCGGTAACATGCGACAGAACACATTATTTGAGAATTTTGCAATAAGACGACTTGGATCTTGTCATCCTTTCGACAGGATCGAAAATTGTGCGCTGTTGCTGCATGGTGATGCGAGGAGAGGCGCTGTGTCTTCCTAAGTTAGAGTATGAAGGTTATGACGTCATGACACCAATTATCATTCACATAGTTCCCGATGCATCTGAACAAAAGAATTGCGCGAAAGGCTGAGCACTAAAGAAGCATTGACGGTGATACTGTCAGGATGCCTTGCAGGTACACGCCGCACAAATTAAGCCGCACACCGAAATGCTTAGCGTTGCCCAGCACCCATGCTGTACATGCCAGACAGTTGAACTGCAAGTATTAGAGCTCACTGAAATTAAACTTGAAGCTTGATATTGCTATACTGGCCACTTTCTTGTTGTTGCACCAGGCGAAGGCGGGATAAAAGGGCGAAAAGTCGCGAAAGTGAGCATATATTAACACTACTACTTTGCACAATCACCATCCTGTCATCTCGTCCCCTATATCTATACAGTCTTGAAGCCTTGGAGACATATTTCTAACACATTTGTCAATGAATGTTTAGGCCACTTTATTCACCCTTCAAATGCCAACTCCCAGGTATCATCCTCATCCTGATGGGGGACTATGTTGAATGTGCGCGTTAATTTGTCCGGCGCATGGCAGGGTATGTCCTCATGTACTCTGATGATGGCCGTCGCCGCCGTCGGATTGCTAGTCGTTCCGGCGGCTAAATTAGTATGGGCGGGTTGCAAAAGACCTGCCTCAGCTGGGTTCGCATGTGGGGATAGAGTCCAGATGGTGACGATATTTTGCTACCAGCGTTCATCAGACAGGACGCATTTCATCCGACCATAGGCTAACCTATATTAGAAACGAACAGGCTAGCGGGCTTGGCAGCAGAACGCGTTCAGAACGCATTCCAACCCAAATTGACAATAGGCTGTTGAGATTTGTCCCCCCGGCTAATGTAAGTGGAAATTACCCGCCCAAAAACGCCTAGCGTATAATTTATAAATACACTGATAGGGCGATATCAACGCGCCTCTGCACCACATAGACTTCTTTGTCCCTTCTCTCCATTGTGATCAAATATCTCTATTGTTGCATATTCAGCTATGGAACCCGTTTTGGGAACACGGAAGTTGTCTACACTGAGAGATTTGCGCAGGTCGATGCTCGAATACACTTGTTGAGCCTCGGGATGTACCTACACAGCGGCCTCAGTGCACTGCAGCAGCGTCGGCTTCAAAAGTCTGGAAAAGTCCTGGTTCACGTAATAGGCGACGATGTGAGCAGGTAATGAGTCCGGTGATATGAACAATACAACTTCATCCTCACCATCCGACTTCCAAATATCAATGCAAATAGAATACTGTAATCTATCCGATACTAGTATCGATTTGGCTAGTGAGGGGGACAAATCTCAAAGGGGGGACAAATCTCAACAGCCATAATCATATATTGTTTGCATGATTGTTGGCTGGAGGTGGCCGCCAATCGCGTGGAGGGATGAGGTGGCAGCAACATCCACACCAGAAAAGGGATGGCGACAGCTCAGTTACAGCTTGAATAGTCAGAGTAACCTCAAGAGAGGCATCTACCATCTCTAAGATCTCAATCGAGATGGAGATTGATGACGCACGGTTGCAAGTTACCCCTTACGCTAATGAGGCAGGTCTTTCGCAACCCATTATATTGCCGAAGCAGAGAGCACAATACGCATGCTTTTCGACTCCCACTGCGCGCGATCATCGCAAAAACACTGAATCCCAACTCCGAAGTTCACGCTTCATTTGAGTCTATGGCTAGCCTTGAAGCTCTCCCAGAAGAGCTGCTGGTCAGACTAACAAGGTTCCTGGAGAGACCGGACCTCGCAAGGATTAGACTCGTCAACAGAAGGCTGACGCGAATCGCAACGGAGCAACTTTTTCGCAGTATCACATTATACGCGCATTGGGCTCGTGAAAATGAAGAGGAAGACGAAGGGCATAGTGTGGATAGCGAACGCGATACCACTTGGATTTGGAGTGGAGCGCTCGAGCGATCGCACACCCAATCTGATGAGTTTGACTTTGCAGAGCTACCAGTTTTAGAGACTACAAATGATATTTCCAATATGTCTGAACTAGACTGGACCACAGCTCTAGAGCGGGAAGACAACCAAAGCGCACCCAAAGACGAAGAAGATTCGTCCAATTTCGATCTGCGAGATGATTTCGAACCGGGACCAGGTGATTCTACTTTTGAAGAAAACGCAGACACATCCAAGTCAACGTCTTCGTCAATCCATCATTATAAGCGCCATATGCCGCAGTGGGCCCAGAACCGCTTGCCAGGTCCTCCTGGATACAATGCGCAATCATACAAGAACATATTGCTGCAGGATGGGCTGAGAGATTACGTGCAAGAAGTTCAAGTGTATACCTGCGAGACTCACTGTGTAAGTACACTTCAGGCGTCGCGAGCAAAATCTCATTGGAATACTCCAGGACCACCATCCTGCGCTGTCGGACAGATGGTTTGAGGGCTCATGGCCGTGCCCTACCTATGATCGTATGTATCACGAATGCATAAAATGCATTGGAGATTTTCCAAATGTCCGTTCTGTAGCTGTGCATTTTGATAGGCACGCTGGTGACGACCACGAAGAAGATACTTTACAAGATCCAGACTTCCAAAAGACGTGGTTGAGACGTATATTAGGTCCACTTAACGGGCGCCTCACCGAGTTTGCTTTCCGTCATTACGAAAACACAGGAGACAAAGGGAATTCGCCCAGACCAGAGACGTCGATTTTGATGAGCACTATCTCCAAAATGACATCGTTACGGATGAGCGTCAAACATCGGGAGACAAGCAATGATTCAGGACCCATTTATCGAGTACGTGCGTCAACTCGATGACTGTCTGACGAACGCTAAATTCATCAGTGTGCAAATATTCATCCTTTCTGGAATAGGTTTGCGGATCGCTTCCTAAGACCAGCACATGATAATCTCAGCACATTGGTTCTTTACTCTGATGTACCTTTTGGGTGGTTCCCAAAACTGGATCTTCGCCCGATCCATCTCAATAGGCTACGTTCGCTTACTCTCGGCCATTACATCTTCCATCACGATCACCAAATCGAATGGATCATTTCCCATGGAACCACTTTACAAGAGCTGAGTCTCGATCGCTGTTCCATTCTCTACCAGATCGGTCATTCAATCCCAGACTGGTTAGACGAAGAAGGGTACCCCAAAGGAGAAGACCCTCATAACATAGGATTTTCAGACTATGGATGGTCTTCTGATCCAGTTCATAACAATGAGCAGGACAGTTTCATCCCCTTCTTTGTATCTTGGGGCGTGCGCTGGTATGAGGTATTTCCTCGATTTGCGCAAAAGCTTCACAAGCTTCATACCTTCAGGTTTGGCTCGTCCGAGCAGTGGAATTTCAATACTGAGAGCCGGTATGCAGCGCGAGAAGGTGGGAGTTATCAGCTGCCAATTATGCCTTGGAGAGATGAGCAGAACATGGTCAGTTCCATATTGGACGATCGGTATACGATCTGGGACGACTGGCAGCAACAATATCGCGCGCGGTGGAGGCAGGATGAGAGCGTGTACGCGCCTGAGGGCCTTCCCTGGAATGACAAATTAACGGTACAGTTTGAATTGTTCCCAGAATGCAAACAGGAGGATTCAGACGCCTTGCTCAGGCTCCTGGAAACAGTACATTATAATACCTCGTAAGCAAAAATAGCATGGAGTGGTACCCAGCCAAATTAATGAGTGAAATTAAGCCGAAATGGTTACAAGTCTTCTTATGTGGGACAGACTGGGGATAACAACAGCTATTCTCAAGGCGAATGTTCCTGCATTCACGAAAAGAACGAAGTTTGTTGAGTGGAGACCCAAGACGCTGTGCTCGAAATAGGGTCATGCTTAGCTTTTCTCTGTCTAATTCATCCACAGAGCTATCTTCCTTGAAATAATATGCTTGCGGGGAACCATCCCACTATTGTATAATGATCTGTTCATTGCTGCATCTCGGATTTGCATGTCAATTCTTAGCTGAGAGAGCCTTTGATTGTGTGGCAAGTCTTCTGGGCAACATGGCCACTGCTTCCTTCTCAACGGCGGCATAATCTACCCCATCAGCAGAAAAAGACCCACCATTAACAATCCCACTGAACCAAGAATGCAGATGCAAAAGGATTGGCAAAAACATACAGCAGCGAGTATTCGCTAGTGGTCACCCACCGAACTACTAGTCCGCCGGTACGTTGTTCAAATAGGGCTGAACCGGAAGCCTTACTGTCGCCAGCAATAATGTAACATATGTACTGGTGGGCCAACAAATACATATCCTGTTGGAACCAATGATATGGATTGGTCACAGCCCTCAGCTTTAACAGCATCTCCTATGTTCTGAAAGTTCACTCCAAAAGCCGGCACTTTTTGTTGGTAGGCCTTAGCACTAGTGCCAAAAAGGTAAAAACGAAATAAAGGTTCTAACGATAGTTCATTGATGATGCTTGATTCTATTCTTCTACCTTTGACTGGCCGTCTCTTTATCTGAATGATGAGATCCAACAAGTAGACTCTACACCTCCACGCATGTGCCGCTCGTTCGTGTACGAAGGGACATTGGGCATCGTTGTGCGGAGGGACATCAGGCACCATTGTACGAATGCATATTGGACATCGGTCCGATATACATTTGACGTTGATCTCCTTGTCTCATAGCCGACATCTTGTATAGCCGTTGTCGATCCTCATCTTGGGTTCCAACACTTTTACCGTATCTGTTGTCGCTGATACTGAGAACAAATGACAAACGATAAAAGCCTGCAAGCCATTGAACACATCGGTGACACAGAACTGTAGGATCGGATGGTGAATCTCTTCTAGCTGTCTATAGTGATCACGGGTTCCACTTTCGACCATTACGTGCTGCCGGTCTTTCTTCATCGTACATAGGGCACGAAAGCGAAAAGGTGAAATCATTGCTCGTGTTAGGAATACTACCCTTGATCTCAAATCCTTCAGAGTTCATCAATTATGCCGGTTTCTCTTGCTGGCTGTTTGACAAGATATACATGTAGCTTTTTTTGTGCAAACATTAGCAGTATGGCTTCTAACAGAATGCGCGCTATTCCCCCAGCTTCTATCACTTTCATCTTTAAGCAAGCGAATTTACCTTGTAGAAAAAGACATTGGGCCAGTATTCAAAGATCTGCACGCTATTCTCAACACCCAGAAGATCCAGCCTGGCTGCTTTGTTCGCACTGTCCTTCGTTTCGTGACTTCCTTCTCGGCAAAAATAGATGCAGTAACGACAGCTTCTGGGTAGACAAGAGGGGCGTACACGAGGGGTTAGTACCTTGCTGCCTCGAGTTCATGTCTGACTCGGGAAACTCTCAGAACGAGGTCGAGAAAGGGTTGAGTAGTAGTAGACTGGCAGCTGGGCCCCAGTATGCGTGCCTCTACTGGGTCGAGCACCTAGGGCGTAACCAGCACAACATCATGGATGTAGACGCAATATGTGTCTTCTTTCAGACACAATTTCTACACCGGTCCGAGGCCATGAACCTGATGAAGGAGACAGGCCAGTGTACACGCTTGTTGTCAAGGCTGCAAGCACTAGTATCGATGAGGACGTTTACACATAGCCCCTATCTATTTTATGCTACCTTGCAAAACAACCATCGACAAGTGCATTTATAGGCTTCCTCAGAGGTAGAGAAAAAGAGTGGGATAGGTGTCGCAACGGGTTGGAAAGTCATCCCAACTGGACTGCTGCGGTGATGTTTTCGCCAGACAAATATACCTGTTCCCTGAACACCTTGTGCACTTGGTAACACATAACTTTGCAAGTTATACTACCAGTACTTCTTGAATAAGAACAGCCAGGACGCTGCGCATCTTAATAGAATTACCTCTATGACAAGTGTAGAAGCGAAATCTATCCAGAGAGTTTTCCTATAACAAACCCTTCACTAGGGCTGTATAGAGGGGGCTTCATGTCCTCTCGCAACGTAGTTAAAAGTGGGAAAGGCTTAGCGTCCATCTGGGCATGTGGATTTGTTTAGGACGGGCTAGAGGTGTGTGATGAACGACTTTTGCTTGCGCAGTATTATACGTGTTGGTTGGTATTGATTTTCGATCTTAAAGATGAGATTAACTCCTTCGTCCCGCCTCCCGAAGGGCATATAGGACATGTCAAGCTGTGGAATTACAGTGCTGACGCACCACTTTAGAAAACATTTCTCGTTTATGCAGGTATTGCTACCATTTTCAGCTATACCTTTCCTCCCATTTAGGGAGACTCAGCACTTTAAATATATTGGGTAGGAACGGAGCTGGTTCCCATGTGTCTTGAGGCATTTCAGTGTCGTACGAATGTGTAGGGATAAGAAAACCAAAAAGAGCAAGAAAGAAGATGCCTATTGTGTCACCAGGCCCGTTACTGCAGAGTGTTTAAATAGTACTCAGTGCGTTTGGATCGTTTGGCGAAGTTTATGCATAGCCTGGAGGTACTCGCATTGACCATACAGAGAGAAATGAGATTGGGTATCTTGAGATGCATTATACAAAACACTGGGCGCCTACCCGGAAAACAAAAGTGCAACTATAATTCTCGTAGCCTCGAACGCGCCCCTCGTTCGCAAAAGTGAGTCGAAGGTCTCCGGGACCTTGCGAAACGCATCGCCTGCATCAGCTTCCTGCCACACGGCGGGCACAGCACATTCCACATCGATATTCGACTCTGCTTCGCCAGTCCAGTCGAACACAATGCGCCAATTAATCTTCAACAAAACGTGGTTGTCCTGTAAGATAAATACATCACGCCCTAGATGGCGACTCAGCACCTTTCGCGGCAGCACGGAGGACTTTGGGGCATTTGTACTCATAGTGTCCTCCGTGTCTATGACTGTCTGCCCAGGAATAAGTTGAGCGAAGGCCTTTTCGCATTTGTGCCAGTAGTAGGCACGCTTCGTTGCAACATCCCAGAATGAATCGATTGCCCAGCAAGCATTGCCTAGGTCCTTGTCCTTCGCCTTCTTGCGCATGAATCTGCCCAATTCGCGCTCGGCCCAAGATGGCAGATGGAGAATGTGCATATCCATAATTTCGTTGGATAGACAGTCGATGTTGACAGTTAGTCGTGCAGTGAGAAGCTTCTGGGGGCCGTTGATATCGATGGTGTGCTTTTGATGGACATCTCTCGAGGAGGAAAGTACTTTCCCCTGTGGCAGACTAAGATGCGTGGAGAAATTGAAAGCTGTGAACATCTCAAGATATGGCAACGGATCTTTGAGTTCCACAGGCCGATGTGATGGTATTGGGTTTTCCGGATGCTTTTGTCTTGGAGCCGGTACCACTAAGCCTGAAAACGGCAGGAAAGAACATAGGAGGCTCGAGACAGATATTGGCCGCACATCCTGTGTACCTGCTCCGCTGATCGTGGTAATGAGCTTGCTGTTATAGTGTCAGTGCTCAGTTTTCACAGCGAAAAGATTGCATAACCACTCACATTAAATCGGCGCACTGGGCAGGTAGAAGAGCATCGTTCATTCCACGTTGCTGTTCAGCTAAGATCTCATTTGTGCACCTCGAAACTTGTGCTTCCAGCTCTTGGGCCTCACGTTGCAACCGTGCTTTCTCCTGCTTTCTCTTCTCGACCTCTGGATCCAAAGATCGCTTGTTGGTTCTCTTCGTCTGACGAGGGCCATCAACGTTTGATACTTCTTCCACGGGTCGCGTGAGCTGAAGTTGCTGGGCCGCAGGCGCTTTCAATAATGAGGATTTTTTAAGTTCGCTAGGTGCGTGCAATGGACGCTTGTTTGCTGAAGAGAATGCTTTTCCTCGACCTGGACCCTCCTTCCCTTCAAGTCCTTTCTGTAACGGTGTCGCCAGCGATTCCACTTCGTCATTCATTTGCTTCAGCTCTTTTGGTAACACATTGTGTTTACCACGAACCAAAGCATGTGCTCCGTTTCCTCGGGCGCGAACATCGTCGCGTGGTGGTGTACGAATAGGTAGTAAGTTGGGATAATTGCGCGCAAGACTAGCTTTGGTGGGCGATGCAAAGGACGGCCGTCGAGGAGACTTTCGTAGGGGACTGGATGTAGCTTGCGGTGGAGGGGAGGACCTTCTACGTTTTCGTGGTGGTTCACTCATTTGGGATAATTATGACTAGGGAAATGCAAATGTGAATGTGTGATTCTATTGAAGTTGTTTGGTGATGATGTTGACAATAGTGTCTCTCGACGCGCCTTGACGCGTTATTGCGGCTCTGGTTTTGGCGCAGCTCTTGCCGAGGCCGGCTTTGCGGCGCAAAATGACGTCTCCCGTCGTGTTGAGTCTCAACCTCTATGACACCTTTGATTATGTCCAAAATATTATGACGGCATTCACATCTCTTGTACATGTCTATGGTTCTGAAATCGCGCAAACATTATGACATACTTTGGACGCCCATTGGCGCTTGGGCATGAAATTTGCGCCTCATGTACAAAGCCATGGAACAGGGCAAGATTAGGAATGCAGAATGGTGACCGGATACAGCGACGCTATAAGTATTACATAGCACCAGAAGGGGAGCAGGCTAGGCCAATAACAGGGTTCTACGCAGGTAAAAGAATCTTGGGTGTCCTTGTGTGCGTATTGCTAAATCACATAGAAATGCTGAAGAAGGCCCCGTCACAAGCCCCAACAGTTTCCAAGGATACATCGAATGACACGACTCCTCCAGTTCCTTCAACGTCACCATCCACAGATCCTCCAAAATCGCAGAAGGAAATCACCCTCGAACGAGCTCGGACTGTATTCGGTTCCAAGCCCGGCGTACGAGAACGCAGGATAGAGATTGAGGCCGCCTCAAGAGAAGTTGCTGGTATTAGCGTGCCACCGAAGCCTACAGAACCGGACAACTGCTGTATGTCGGGGTGCGTTAATTGCGTGTGGGATATGTATCGTGATGAGATGGAAGAGTGGGCCGAGAAAAGCGCAAAAGCAAGAGCTGCGTTACAAGCCAAGAGAGAGATGGCCGAGAACAACAGGAACACGATTGCAGAACAGAGGAGTACAAGTCATGTTGCTGTTAGCATGGATGACGACGGTGGAGGCAGTGAAACAAACTGGACTGCGAGCTCGGATGAAGACAAGCTGTTCGACGATATACCTGTGGGTATACGAGAATTTATGAAGACGGAGAAGAAGTTGAAGCAGCGGCACAAGGCGGAGGAGATTCCAACCTGAGTAGAGCATGCATGTGCATATACCCTCAAGAAGTGATTATGTCCTCCTTCCTCATCATTCCCAAACCCGGACGCCGTTGAGTTCCCCCTATGCTCCAATGCAATGCAATGTGTGCCCTCAACACTAACTATTCCTTCGGCGTTTAATCATCAGCACCGACGTCGACACCCTGGGCACGGAGGTCGGCTCGTGCCTCCTTAATCTGTGCCATCAGCTCCGCGTGCGCCTGAGGTACGTCGTTGAAGGTAAAGACTCCCCATCCGAGTTTGAAGAGGAGGTATGCGCCAAAGGAGATAAGTGCCCAGAAGGGGATCTAAAGTGACTTAGCTCTGTCTGAACGACTAGGCAGATGCTCATCTTACCACAGGAACAATTTCCTTTTGGATCTTCTCGGGGAAAGAAACAAGTTCCATGAAGACTGCAAGGTAAAGCTATACATCATTAGACATGGGTCCAGGGGTAGATGATTGAGGGGTCCAGCGTACGGAGGTCAGGAGCATCGCAATGCTGATAGTTTGCTGTGCACGCGTCATCTTGGCAGTAATTGACCTTTTAGTCGTTCTAATGAGGGTATACGGTGAGTGGTATGCAAAGGCGTGATGCTTGTCGGCGTGGAAGTCGTGTTGTTCAGTGTCCAGATCTCCAGGCTCGCAGAAGGCGCTAAAGGGATCGCTACCCGTTCGGGCAAGACTAGCCGGCTTTCACATCAGCCTCACAAGCGCGCCAATGTCTTGTTCACTTTACGCCTCTTTAACTTGCGATCTTAAAGCACGTCCGCTAATCTCGACATAAAGGATAAACCTTATTTTCAGTGCAGATTGCTGTTTTCGATCTTCTGAGTCTAGGCTGTTGAGTTTCGACAGTATCACAGCTCGATACATAATATGAGTACAAATGGGGAGCATCTCACGAACCTTTCAGATGAGGTAGCAACACTGCTCGATCTTGGCCCGGATGGATCGGATGATGTGACAACATCGCTCAAGATACTACTCGATAAGTTCACACCTACTTTCCACACCGAATCTGCAGAGAAAGCATTACAGTTGCTGGGTACAGCCGTTGGCAAGCAAAGTAGGCGACCTGAGTCTCCAAAGAAGCCAAGCTGATGGTACCTAGAGACTTGGCAGCGTGCTTTTCGAGAAGCTGGTGTCCTTGACTATGCGCTGCACAACCTGGGTGACGTGAGCATACCACTCTCGTTGCGCAAACAATATTTGCGGATAATTGGAAATTGCGTCGCTGACAACGGTACTTCTGCGCTTCATCCAAATCCACAAGATCAAAAGTCTGACACCGTTTAAAGATATAAATCGAGAAGTTGTTACCAAGGACATATCCAAGATCGTCGACTGCCTACCGTCAGATGATCTGACTCCAATCGCTCTTGCGGTGCTCTTCAACCTCTGCAATGATTTCGGTATTGATCTCATACATTTTTGACATTACCCATGCTGACCTGGCCAGATCCTGCTAAGGCTGCAGCTGCGGTCATCAGATTGGACTTCACGCTTTCTGGGTACCTTGCTGGCCACCGAATACCGGACGCCGCACTGGATTATGCAACCGAGCTTCTTACATGGACCACCGAGAAGCTCACAGCAACTCAATTCAATGACGATGTATCACTCGACACGTTCAGTGACCTCCTGAAGGTAACTTTGAATTACGATGAAGATCATTATCACGACTATGTCGCCATTCTGGTCCATTACTTGCAGGACCCCGAATTTCAAGCGAAGGTTGCGACTCCGGAACTACTCGGTGATCTCATTACTTTGATGCTGGACTTTGAGTCTCGAATCACATTGGAAGAGACCGAAGCTGTATTCGAAGAAATGGCTATCTCCAAGAACACGGAAAAAGCGATACCGGACAACACTAATGTGCTACTATTAGCGCAGCTTATAGGAATGATCTCAGCAGTCTCTGCCACAGACCCTTTCGTGCAACGGTTCACCACTAGGAGCCCAGTCATCGAAATACTGAGGGCCAAATTACGCGCCTCAGCCTCGCCTGCGACTATATGCGCATGCGTTGTGCTCGGCAACCTGGCCATGTCAGATGAGATATGCACAGACATGGTCAAAATCATGGAGCTTCACCTTCCTTTGTCAAGTATTCTATCCTCAAGCACCAAGACAGCCCTTCTGTATGCTGCAGCAGGCTTCATACGTCATCTCACATTTCCTGAAGCAAACAGGACACCGCTGGCAGATGCCGGTCTCCTGCAGATTTGTACTACGTTGTTGAAGCAGACGGATGCTGCCGTCCGTGGCGAAGCAGCAGCGATAATTGGCAAACTACTGACGAATAATTTGCACAACGTCATCAAAGTCGTTTGCGAGAAGACAGGGGAGAATGCGGTTCCGGAGGAAGCACGCCCAATCTCAAATGCAAAGTCATTTTCTGAGTCGACGATTCTCCACCAGATTGTAGAGCAGGCACTCGCGCCTGCGGGATCATTGCCCAGCACTGCGATGAAGAACCCAAAAATCGAACTGAGCCGTTCCATCGTCACGATACTCCGACTTCTAGGGAGACTGAGCACTGAAGACAATGTCGACACAATCAGGGAACATATGTACAATACCCCTCTGATTGCCCGACCTTTGGCCCAACTCGTGCGTCAACGCTTCTATGCGGATGCCAGATCCGAGGGCTTGCTTGGTCTGGGGCTATTTGCGCAGACTTCTCATGGTGCGAAACTGGTGATCGATGAGCTTCAAGAGGACGGCGGGTTGCTTGAAGCGATCAAAGAGTTCGCCGAGGGGAAAGAGGGAGGAGTAGAGCAGCAGACCGACTCCGCTTCGGGAAGGGACTACCAAAATGCAGTGGTTCTTCTCCAAGCCCTGCAGAACAACTGGGTAAGCATCACACCGCAAGTGGTGTATTCTCTTGCTAACTCTATGTAGTACAAGGAGGCCGACTCATCGCTCAGAGATCGGATTCGAACATTGCAGGAAGCGCTTGGAAGAATGATGGCCCAGTGATCTAGGGAAATACCATTGTTTCATGCGCATTGGCTTCGTGGTTTAACATTGTCAAGAAGATATGAGTAACACGCCACGTTCTCACCATTGATAGCGAGGGTGGATCAAGAATCAATACATGACCAACCACGACACGTTCATTTCTAAAGACACACGGGCTGCAAAAAATATCCGACAAATAACAATCATTTGAATTGAAGTGAAGTCAGCAAGTGGCAATCTCAGCCTCCGTGTTGTAGAGAAAGTGTGACGCGGGTGTAATCAGGTGCGCGCTGATTGGTCAGTTGCTCGTCATCAGGTCACTGCGTTACTATCGAAGGGTCCAGGAACCATCAAGCTGTGCAAATGGAAGAAGCTATAAGAAGGCATGGTTTGCTGTTTTCAAGAACCTCATCCAGCAATTGTCTTTAGTACCGCGGTCAATCAACCACCTCAATCCTATTTTCAGTTTTTCGTCAACCGACTTCAAGTCAACCAACTACTACAACACCACAACAATGACCTGCTGCGGACGTAACAACGGCGAATGCGTGTGCGCCAAGGAAGCAACTTGTTCATGCGGCAAGCAGCCTGCTCTTCAGTGCAGTATGCCTCTCTTCCTCCACCCGCATCCTTCTTGTAATTACTGCTTTCAGTACTGTAGCTCACGTGACCGTAATGCTAACGGATAGCTGTTAGACTGCCAGAAGGCTGCCGATGAGAACAAGATGCCTACCAACACTTGCGCCTGCGGAAAGAGGGCTGAAAGTATGTTTATATCGACAACTATGCACACAATTGTATTGATTGACATCCAGACGCCTGCACTTGCGGCCGTAGCGAGAACAACGGCACCTCCAACCTGGAGACCGACTTCACCACGAAGAAATAAGCTTATGTTTTACATGTCTTAACCCAGTTTGAAGTTAGATGGTATTCGGCGAGCATACACGGGGAGACTCAAGTTGAGACTTGGAACAAGAATGAATTTTGGGAGGGCATCACGGCGTTAAGGAATGGTTCATGAAACAACCTGCATCATGATAACGATATGGTTGTCATTCAAGGCAGTTTAATATACCCAAAAAATGAATCAACAATCCGTACCTATCTTACTTGACCGCTTGTCTGTAATAAGCGCCTTCGCAATACGGTTAGCATTTTATAGTCGATACTTCTAGGCAGTCACGAGAAAGCCATAGGTCCAGCAAGCTATAGGCGACCAATTCCAGAGGGTTACACAATCATTCAAAAGGTTCTTGTGGCTCATAATTGCAGCGCTATGGTTCGATGGCTGTCACAGCGGTTGTCACTGTGAGGCGCCTGTGATGTTCCAGGGTCTGCTCGGAGGCTAGTTGCCGCTCGAACTAGTTGCCTCTCCACCACGAGCCCGCACTGCGCGCATCTTGCATCCAGCTGCACAGCGGCCACCTGCAGCATGCAGACCATACACTGTTCACGCTCTTTCCTCGTACATAGATTCGTCTCGTTCTAGCTTTCAGCTTCACGAACGACTTTCGCCTTCTTACTCCCCCGGCCCCTTTCGCGATCACATCCGCAGTCAACCTCATCGCCCTGCTCACCTGCATAACCCCTACTTCGGACCATACGCCATATTTTCCCCACCTCCCTCGACATAACACGTAGTACTACCGGTTTGTCTGGGTTCCTTCTAAGCGGCTAAAGCCCGCAAATCGTCCATAATGTCGGTGTCAGCAAAGATGGCGGCAGCGTCAGGCAAAGGAGGGCTGTTTAGCCGGAGCAGTAACTCGGGCGATGTTTCTACAATGCGTGGACTGGTGTCCTTTATCGCAGATCTGCGTAATGCTCGAGCACGAGAGCTGGAAGAGAAGAGAATCAACAAGGAATTGGCCAATATACGGTGGGTGCACCAAGTTGGATAGGAGGAACGACGACCGCTGACGCAAGATGGCAGACAAAAGTTCAGGGACGGTGGCCTAAACGGCTACCAGAAAAAGAAATATGTTTGCAAATTGCTGTACATCTATATACTGGGCTGGAATGTCGACTTTGGACATCTAGAAGCCGTGAATCTCATCTCGGCAACCAAGTACTCCGAGAAGCAGATTGGGTACCTCGCAGTTACGCTGTTTCTCCACGAACAGCATGAACTTATTCATTTGGTTGTCAACAGTATCAGAAAAGACCTCATGGACCACAACGAGCTCAACAACTGTCTGGCGTTGCACGCTATCGCAAATGTAGGAGGTAAGGAGCTGGGCGAAGCACTTAGCTCTGAGGTCCACCGACTTCTGATTTCGCCAGCATCAAAAGCTTTTGTGAAGAAGAAGGCCGCACTGACACTTCTTCGTCTATACCGCAAGTACCCTGGGATCGTGCAGAATGAGTGGGCGGAGCGCATGATCTCCCTGATGGATGACCCTGACATGGGTGTAGCGCTTTCTGTTACTTCTCTGATTACCGCCCTGGTCCAGGACAATGCAGAACAGTACAAGGGGAGCTATGTGAAAGCTGCAAATAGGCTCAAGCGGATAGTCGTGGATAACGAATGCGCGGAAGGATACTACTACTACAAGGTTCCATGTCCGTGGATCCTGGTCAAGCTGCTCAAGCTGCTCCAGTACTACCCACCTCCCGAGGACTCGCACATTCGGAAGCTCGTCCGCGAGGCGTTGCAAAAGATTATGGATTCTGCCCTGGAGATGCCTAAGAATGTCCAGCAGAACAATGCACAGAACGCCGTGCTGTTTGAGGCTATCAACCTTGTCATTCATCTGGATACCGAGCAAGACCTGATGGTGCAGATATCTCAGCGGTTAGGCAAGTTCATTGCATCTCGCGAGACCAACGTACGTTATCTAGGTCTAGAAGCAATGACGCATCTGGCAGCTCGTGGAGAAACGCTTGATCCTATCAAGAAACACCAGGCAATCATCATTGGATCGCTGCGAGACAGGGATATCAGTGTCCGAAGACAAGGCTTGGATTTGCTCTACAGCATGTGTGATCAGACAAACGCGCAAGCTATTGTGGGTGAGCTCTTACGCTACCTTCAATCTGCCGATTATGCAATAAGAGAGGAAATGGTTCTAAAGATTGCCATATTGACTGAAAAGTACGCTACGGATGTACAGTGGTATGTTGACATCACGCTAAGATTAATTGCGATGGCCGGTGATCATGTCAGCGACGAGGTATGGCAGCGGGTCATTCAGATCGTCACCAATAACGAGGAGCTTCAAGTATATGCTGCCCAAACCATTTTGGCATACGTCAAGGCCGATTGCCACGAGACGTTGGTGAAAATTGGGGGATATTTGCTAGGGGAATTTGGCCACTTGATTGCAGACAGCAAGGGGTGCAGTCCGATCGAGCAGTTTATGGCAATGAGCGCAAAGATGCGAGGCTGCTCGTCTAGTACACGAGCAATCCTGTTATCGTGCTATGTCAAGTTCGTCAACTTGTTCCCTGAGATCAAGCCTCAGCTTCTACAGGCGTTCCGCGCCTACACACATTCACTAGATTCTGAACTCCAGCAAAGAGCATGCGAGTACCTCGCACTTGCCACAATGCCGACAGACGACCTTCTGCGAACCGTGTGCGATGAAATGCCACCGTATCCGGAGAGAACATCGGCGCTGCTTTCAAGGTTACACCAAAAGCACTCGACGACTAGTGACAAACGGACCTGGGTAGTCGGTGGCAAAGATGCTAACCAAGGAGAGATTGGGCTTGCACGACAGAACTCAACAGCTGGCTTCAAGCGAAGCCAGACCATGCCAGTGCAAGGCGAACACAAGGCGCCTACGACGAATGGTGCAAATGGTGGAGTTTCCTTGTCAAGCGACCTTGCTGGTCTGGACCTGAACGTAGACACGAACAAGGCGCTCAGCGCACCAAACTTCGCCAGTGCTGCCCATCTGAGTCCAGACTGGGAGATTGGCTACAATCGTCTACTGCTTCGATCTGAAGGCGTACTCTATGAGGACCAGCAAATACAAGTTGGACTACGAACAGAATACCGCGGCCAACTAGGCTGTCTGATTTTCTACTTCACAAACAAGTCCTCGTTCCCTATGAACTCTTTCACGACAACGCTCGACAACAGATCTGCGGAAAACCTAAAGTCAGACGTAAAGGGCCTGCCAGACACGGTGATACCACCTGAGGGCCAATCACAGCAGACCATCATGTTTGACTGCAAGAACGTCTTCAGAGACCCTCCCACCATTCGCATATCGTATCTCGCTGGCGCTATGCAAGGTGTTACCTTGCAACTACCGGTATTGCTACACAAGTATATGGAGGGCGCAGAACTCAGTTCGGAAGACTTTTTCAAGCGATGGAAGCAGATCGGAAGCGCTCCACGGGAAGCACAAAGCATCTTTGGTCTCGTCAACAAAAGCCGGACGATGGATCTGGCGTTCGTCAAGAAAGTTGTCCTAGGGTTCAAATGGGGTATCGTGGAAGGAGTCGATCCGAATGGAAAGAACATCGTGGGTGCGACTGTGCTGCACACAAGTGAGGGTGGCAAATTTGGGTGTTTGCTCAGACTGGAGCCCAACTTTGACACTCAGGTATGCACCCAGAACATAATATGAAATTAGCCAGCTAACGAGATAAAGATGTTCCGCATCACCATCCGTGCGACCGACGAAGCCGTACCGCCAGTCCTGATCAAGGCGATGGAGGAGCGACTTTCACAGGGCATTGAGGGCATGATCTAGGCCAGACTTCATTCTTACAGCATCCCTCTTCGTACACCGAAGCCATCAGGAGGGCTCTCTAGGTTGTTGGTATAGTAATGTTTGTTGGGAGAGCATATGCATGGATGCAAAAGCTTGAGTTCGGCGTGAGCGGCGAGCTGGCGTTGAGTTGATTGATGCTCATACCCGTAGTCTTATACAACAACAGCGATAAAGCTGTGCCTTGTCTTGCTATGGCGTCTGCCGTTTATGCATGTACTGTGTACGGTTCACCTTTTGTTTGAATCAGCGTTAGGGTAAAGGATGGGTCTCCTATATGAAAAGTCAGAGTCATTCCGTCATGACTCGTCTTCGGCTTAGTCGTGGCTTCCACTCAGATGCCACAGAAAGAGCCCTCATACCGGGCAGATTAGATGCAAAGCCCATCAAATATTCTTTCTTTGTTTTCTTCTTCAGGTAAGCACTTGGTTCTTGGAACAAAGGTCGAACATGTTTTTACTGGGCAAGTGAAAATCGTAGCATTACTCCCATCTCACGCCAGAGAATAACGACCATGGTCATGCATCCACAAGCCAAATATATTGAAAAAAAGAATCCTTTTAACTACAGGAATGCGAAACACCATGGTAAGTTTTAGTCAGCATTGTGCCTGTATCCACAATCGTGCGGCAAAGGTGACGAGAAATAGACAAATTAACATTGCAACCATGGCAGGACGTACAATTCGTCTTATATAGTCACAGACTCCCATAGACGTTAGATGAAAATCCGATCCAATCCATGACAAGGCGCATGAGTTCATGGGACCCGAGGAGCTAGGATGTTGGTAGAGTTAGTTGCTAAGGACGGGTGAAAGAGAACTGGAGGAAGGGGCTAGCTATAGGGATCGTATCTGGGACCGGATTTGTGGAGAATGCTGGTATCAACAGGCATCGGTGGGACCAGAGTTTGCTGAAGAAGGCACCGGTGGTAGTCAAAAGTGAATTGAAATAAGGAGAGTAAGTAGGAGAGGTAAGCAGGTAGTATTCGAGCCTAGTTGAGCAAACCATTCTGGATATCGTACGCGTTGTAGTGTCATAAGATGAAGTCTGCATAATCTCGATCGTTGATTCGTATGGAAGACATATTGGCGTCGTTTTTCATTGCTAAGGCAAGATTACGCTACAATGTGTGGGCCTTGACCTCATCGCTATACGAAATCAAAAGTGTAAATGGAATCACATGATAGAGCAACCCTTCATGCCACATCTAATCTGCACAGGCTTTCTGGGAACCACATACATGTCATCATGACCACATGGCCACTGCAATAGGTAAGGTAAATCTTCAGTGCAATCCTCAGAAATGATCTCATCCGTCTCCCTCTCGAGGTCAGCAAGCGTGAGTTCCCACAGATTGCCATGACGCAGATTACGTCTTACCTGATGTTTGGCGCGCTCTACTCTGCCTTCAACTCTGAGACGGTCTTCTGGTGTCATACGATGTTTGTTGTCAACCACCCAAGGCTGTAGCCGCTTGCAACGCGCCCGTCTGGTGTTGCTGTTCCAGTAGTCGTGCATATGCATGGAAGCCTGTGTCCTGCCAGCTGCGGCGATGAGATCTGGGTCGTGAACACGCTTTCTGCCACTGCTGCGCTCAGCGAGCATGATAAAGTGTTGTTCTGTAAAGAACAAAGCAAAGGAACGTCTCCAGTCGAAGGATACCTCACGCGCCTCGCAATCGACTGCGAGGTCAATAAGCTCTGTGTCATTGACGGCTTCGTGGACCTTGATATAGTAGGGTGGTCGATAGCCACGACTGATGCTTGTGTGATCTCGCAAAGCAGCCAAGTATGCTGTCTTCTCCTCCCCATCTAGCATAGGCTGGTAGCGCCATGCTGCTCCTTGCCTTTTCTCTGTGCACTACGTACGGCTTAGGTCTGAGTACTTCTTTAGAGTACCGCTCAGCGAAGGACACCCAGCCACGGACAGAGCCTCCGTATATGCGGGCACCACCATGATTTTTGTATGATGCCTGCCGAAAACTGCTCTTGTGTCGTCTGCTATTAGATGAGAGAATTGCATGGGAATGTGGAGGTGCGTGAAGGCTGGACCACCGTGGTGGTTCATGTTGCTATATCTCAGTTCGACGAGTGTGCCTTGGAGCACGCCATGACGGAAATACTCATCGATACAGTCCCGGAGATAGGATGAAACATTGCGAATGACACACCAAAGGATGGTAAGGCCGTCGGCATCGATGTCGTCGAGGACGTCGTACTGAATTTGGATGTGGTCAAATATGATCAGCCAAATGTCAACCGGAAGTGAAGACGCAGTCATGCTCTTGCCGTTTAGATCATCGGTTACAGCGCATCATCTTATCACTACATGCGTTCTGGGATGGTGAGGAACATGTATGCCAATCCTTGGTATGCATGTTACTGCACGTCATCCGGGCCAATCAGAAGTGTGGAGAAGTGCGGAGGCGAACGGATGAGAATCTCCGGGTTGACTCCTCAATTCTGCGCCGCGGCTCGTGACCTAAAGACATCAAGTCTTTGCTGGAGCCTCCTGGATACATCTTTACGCGTAGTAAACTTTGCAAACGCGCCGCTACACGTCAAAATGTCTACCATGATTACCTTCGCTGCGAATAATGAATTCTTCCGGAAGCGCAAGCGTGCGTGTGAACATTGTCAGTGCGTCACATGAGACAGACAGCTAACTTGCACCAGGTGTTCATCGTGCCTGTGAATCCTGCAAGAAACGTAGAGTGAGTGCTAGACAACCCTAAGACATGTCTCAGCTAGCTGATCAACCAGTAGAAGAGATGCAGCCACACATTTGCTGAGGAAGAGAATGGCGGCGGCTCCTATGAAAGCGGAAACTCTACCCAAAGCGGTGACCGGGACGCAGGCAACCCAATCTCAGACCCTCCTGCCTATGCTCAAGGTGGACATCATTATCCTCACGATCCCAGGTTTCCCCGTGGGGACGTTAGAAGTCATGGCAGTGCTCATTCCCAGTCTACCATGCCGCCGCCTCACAGCCCGGCAGAAAGCGCACGCTCACCGCAGACCCCACCAAACTTTCTGGGATATCTGAATCCAGAAGCTGTCCTGCGGGAGCAAGTCCACTCGAAACGAGGGGATCCTGCCCAGTCACCGAGTATAGCGCCTATTGGCCAATGGATTGAAGAAAGGGACCAAAGACCGGCAGCGACCCAGCCAGGGTCTGCCCCAGTGCATATCAGTGAAACAGGTCCACCAAATACTTCGGAGGTGAAGATCTCTAGAGCTCTTCAACAGTACTTAGATGCAGTAGGCGTCGACATTCTGCCTCCGCGCAAGAGTCAAGACGTTCTCCTTGACATCTATTTTGCCTATGTACATCCACTACTACCGCTTGTTGACAAGGACCTCTTCTACGAACAGTACTCGCAAAGCAGAGCACCTCGTCTATTGATGCAGGCAATATGCGTTGTGGCGTCAAAACACGCCAATGCTGCAAAGATATTATGTTTGGGTGACGACCCTCAGCCACTTAGTCCACGAGAGTTCTCTCAAAGGTTGTATCAAGCCATCATAGTTGGAATTGAAGCGAAACTTGAGAAAAACCGGGTTGTGCTTATTCAAGTGCTAGCTCTCATCTCACTGCACTGCGAAGGTCCAGACGGTGCTGAACAAGCTTCAATGCACCTAGCCCAAGCCATTCATCATGCACATACATTCGGCTTACAGTTTGGACACCAATGGAAGAATCAAAGCTCAGAATCGCAAGGAAATCTTGAAGATGTATTTTGGTGCCTTTGGTCTCTTGACAAGATCAATGCATGTATGAATGGCAGGCCGTTGCTAATGCATGACCGCGATAACAGCTTGAGGCAATTGCCTACAGATCCTGAGAAGAGGTCAAGTCCGTTTGGCATTTGGCTGCAGATATCAGAGATGCTGGACAAGGTAATTGACTACTACAGACCCGGCAGCCGCTCCGCAGACGAGACAGGTTGGGAAGGCGATGACTTCCTTGGATTTGAAGAGATGGTTGGCGACGGCGAGGATAAGCTTGACGGTCCGATCATGAGTGAGTTTCCAATATACTCGAGTAATGGAGTGGCTTTGCTGACAGATGTCAGGTCTTCTATCCCTCTTCCACCACACTATGTGTATGGCCTCACATAAGTCCCTCTCCATCAATGCTCCTGTCAAGTCAACGCCATCATACGTCCGCCAAAGCCTCTCGGCAACACGTGTAATTCATCTTCTCAACGCCGAATCGCCGGAACTCCTGCCTCCACTCCCTCTTGTTCCGTACGCGCTATCTGTAGCCCTTAGCGTTGTCTACAGACACTTCCGCTCACGGCGGCTGAAAGTCCATATCAACCGTGCTTCGGAGGAATTAAAGCAGTGTGTGCGCCTACTTGACCGTCTACGGAATGCATGGTGGTCTGCAGGTACAATGGCAGATATTGGTCGCGCGGTTCTGAGCAATGCAGCGGGTCAGCGAACAAATGCTGTAAACACACCAGTGCCGACTGTCCCAGAGCCGCGTCTGAATGAGCCCAAAACTGAACCGCCAACTCCACAGCCATCTCACAACGGACCACGTATGCCAGTCTCCAATAGTCACTGGCCGCTGCAGAACCTTGACACTTCGATAGATCCCAGGTTACAGCAGCAGCAGCAGCAGCAGCAGCAGCAACCCTCTCCAATGCCGAATTTACTCAACCCAATGCCCGCTCTTACACCGGGCCAACATCCTACAAGTAGTGAACGTGCGGACCGAGCACCATTGCCTGCTGCATTTGGCTTTGCTGAGCAATCACCCGACTGGCTGAATTTCGACGCCGCATTCGAGAATTTTGAAGGCTTACTGGGTAGCTCAGGTGCCGATCTGAGTAACGAGCTATTCAGGCCATTAAACTACGAGACACTAGAGGGCTTCTTGGATCCTGCAGCACAATGAAACCGATTAGTGGGGATGAGTAGGACTGCAATGAACCTTGGATGATTTGCAGGTCGTAGTAGACGTTATATAATATCATACTGATCAATGTAAGCTGCCGATGTCGTCACTGCAGCCCGCTCTTGCAAGGCAGGCGCTATTAACCCTACTGAATTTGGTTTCTTCATTGCTATCTTTCTTTGATATCTCCTTACTTCTTCACTTTTGCTTGCTTGAATTCTTCAATGGCGCCGCAGCCAGACATTAATAGCCGGCATAGTCATATGTTCGGGTCACCCCCAAATCAGGCATGGTGCCAATGTTACAGGCATATCATGTAGTGCTGCCACAGCCTTGCAACCCAAGTGCGCAATGTTGCTGTGATGTGGCATCGCGCTTTGAATCGGTCTTTGTGGCACATGAGGCACAGAGGGTACGGAAGGCACATAAATAGATGGATGCACAGTATATTTCAAACATGCAGCCTTGTTGCCACCCGTGTGAGCCTTAGGCAGGGTCTCGGCATGACTTTGATATAACACACGAATCAACCTTGAGAAAGCGTCGCTCCGGACCCTGGTCAAAAGAATTAACGAGGAGTTCATCGAAGCCATCTATAACAAATTGTGATTCCTGTAAATTGGGATAAGGGTAAAGCATGGAAAAAGCTAGGTTCATCATGCACTTGAAATACAGGTTACGACAAAAGGCTGTACACATTCTTAAATCAAAGTCAACAACAATTGAGGGCCATGGTAAAAATATCCTGTTTATCACGAACTCCCTACACAGTAGTCGTAAGTTGCTATATCCGAGTTTGTCAGCTTTGCAACATGGGCTTCACAATACAACGGTATGGATTGGATTGGATTGGATTGGATTTATGTTTAACGTCCTATCTGAGTCATAGACTATATAAAGACGAGAAACATAAAATGCATCTCTGGTAATAAGGGGGTTTGTGTCAAATGAGGGTGGTTTCTATACTAGTACAAGAGATGATGTGGGTTGAGACCCAAGGGCCGATGCAGTGCAAGCAGAGCAAGCAAAGCAAAAGGCAGAGGCATGTGTGATATGAATAGAGTGCCAGCCCAGTCCTCCATTCTTTCCTCCAAAAGTTCGGCATCTCAAGGCTTTGCTGGCTGCCTGAAATTGAGTTGCCAAGTCTCAGAGACTGACGGTCGGTATGTTTGGAACTGCGTGCAGTTCCAGTCGTTGTGTTGTGGTGAAGAGCCGGTGCTCTGGCGAATTGGTAGTGCCTCTGGGTGAGCAGAAGCGTTTTTCGAATTGAGCATGGCGGTGCCCTTGTGTTCAAACAACAGAAGTAAAGAGACTCTTGTTGTGATGCATATCGTGGTGTTGGAGTGAAAACTCTGTGCTGTCTTACTACAGACAGTGTTCATCATCTCTACCATTGACAAGATGTCTCCGCGCTCGCTCTGAGTTCTGAAACAGCCAGGTTCCCAGGCTTCACCACGCGGAGGTGCGGAGTCCGATTTCGAAGCCCAATACAACGGTATTCAAGTCCAGTCACATGCATAAATATGTATGCACAACACATAGCTACTGATGAAAGCTGCAGAAGTCATGCTCACTCCGAATGCAAGCGCCGATATAAACGTATCAGTGGCAGCCGTTTTGGAGCGTTTCACCTCGGTGCGAATCTTGCTGGAGCATCTTCGGAAGTACGTGCGACTCGGTTTCTCAGTCTGTCTGATTGAGTTAGTACAGTACAGATGTAGTAACAACGGGGTTTATGTATTCCTGTAAGACGTAAATATAATCACAGTCAGTCACAACGGGATCTGTGTGTAATTTTTCTTGATCTCGCGTTTACCTCAATCGAGAATGAAAGAACGTTGGAGTCATTCACAGTGGACATTGAACTTCGGTCAATTCTTTCGCGTTGGTTTGCTTGTCGTTCATGCTTTTCATTATTAATCGGTCGTTAAACCTCCCCCTCCCAAACCTCAAGACGTTGCTGGTCATATTAGTCCTGACGGAATGTTCAACAAAACAGGAAATGGTATATCGCAATACAAAGAATTAAGCGCCAGCACAAGAATCCTGAATCCACACGCATTTCAAGACAAACAAGCTTTCATATAGCATACGCAAGCGTGTGCTTTGGCTCAGCCTCAACAGTGCCGCTACCGTCTCTGCTATACTCCGCATGGGTCTTGTTTATCCTGACAACATCGTTTTCTTCGTGCTCATCAAATCCAATGCGCTCCCTCGAGTCAACGCTACCAAGAGGCTTCATCCCGTAAACGTCGTCACTTCTAGGGCTGCCGTGCTCTCTTTCCGTTATCATCACATCTTGTCCGCCCTCGGCGCTTTTCGATGATAGTCCAAAGTTGAAGCCCATAGGTGAATGCTTCTTCGAGACTGTAACGCGAGTACTGAACCTCGAGTTCGATGGCGTGTATGGATCGTAGCGTTCTTCATGTGTGGGATAATCTGAGTTGAAGGATGGGAACAGAATACGGAACAGACCTTTAGTGGCTGGTGCACAGGCGGTAATGACGTGAACCGCTGGCTCAGCAATGGAAATGACAATTCCAATATCCCAGGTGCGGTCGAGGTTCGTAGGCGCGAAGCGGTAATAATATACTATAAAACGACCAACGGACACAGCTGTGGCACTGGATGCACGTTAGCATTATTGACACAACGCCAGGTTCTATCGACTTACATCCAGCCCATACTCATGACAGCGACAACAAGCATCTTCGTCTTGACGCTCATCTGTAAGTTCCACACCATGATGCTCGGTATAGGTATGATGACCATGTCCATGAATATGCTAAGAGCGCAGCTTGAGAGAACAAAGGTTCGAGAATCGATACATGTCCCCCCTGTGACTATGACTTTGCCATTAGCATCGTATTGGTCCATCTCGGGGCGTAGCCAGGTATATTGTACAGGATTACACTGCAATGTGTTCCCCAACGTAGTTGCTACCGTGTATCCAACGTTTAGCCAGACTGTGAATCTGGGATCAGTATCGACGTTTAGTCAGATGAATAGACAAATGCAACTTACAAACTACATGTAGCGATATTCTAATACGTCGGCGGTGGTCCTTCATCCGGAACAAAAACATAATAATACTCGCTCTGATGGCACACATCAAAGGGTGATAGAACATTTGCACCGCAAAGCTCCATTTCAATGCAGTGATCTTCTCTGCAACAGTCTGTTTGGGAAGGTCATATACATGATATCCAGTACCGCTCACTAGCACATCTATGCAATTCAGTATGTACAAATCTTCGTCGTCTACAAGATACATACATTTGTACACTGTTAAGGTCTGGCCAAGCAACAGTAGCGTCGACAACAAGATCAAGTGGTCGTCACATCCGAAGTTCTTACTCAGATAGCGAGAGTAGGTTCGTAATGTAACGAATGTCGTGGAGAGAATCGGAAAGAGGCATATCATTGCCAGAGCCTCATTTTGGCGGCTCTCGACCATGGTGCTGGTGAATCTGCAAGAGAGCTAGTACACAGAGACCACTGAATACGCGCAATTAGGTTTGACAATAATTGATGTATGGGAGCGAATTATTGCTTCTACCAGACGATGATGCAGCGGATCAGATAAACCCACTGGGGTGAGATTGCGCAGTGGTGGTGTATATGGCGCGGGCTGTTTGAGGTCAATGGCAACGATATTGGAATTAGAACGCATGCCTACCTGTAACTCTTCGCGCCCCCCTACTATAATCTTTTGTCGACGCCTTCAAAATGTGAACATCCTCGCTATTGTGGGATACCACATGATAGCAGCCATAGGCGAAGAACTACTTCGAGAACTTTGGGCATGGGGCGCATATTTCGGCCGCACGCGGTCATTTACGGGAGGCCCACTATCTCGATAAACACCCTCAAGGAATACGAGGTGCGCTTTGGCAGTGGTCAGAACTACTTGGGTAGTTGAGATGTTGATCTATCAACCGCTAGTCCTTGTCAGAAGGGGGTGACAGCGCATCTTGATTCAGGGACCTTGGTATGACCGAAGAAGTGTCAGAGGCGGTCAAAGCGGTAAACAAAGTCCTCGAACCATCTAACTGCACAACTGGTTTTATATGGACTTGGCTAGTGGTGCCCAAACTTTCAGGACTGGTAGCTGATGGCTGGGTTGAGGTACGGGCCGCCGTGGACAAAGTTTGGAAAGCGTAACACAAGCGAAGGCTTGCAGATACGAAAGCTTTCTTCTTCCATCATCGACATTTAACATTTCACATCATCTCCACGCATAGATCGATGCAGCACGCTCTCAGCTTTTTTTCAGTGATGTAACATCAAGAGTATATGTAATTGGGCAGCCCCGGTTTTGACACATTTATTTACGCACGAGCTTCGATACTTGTCCTATGAAACGTGCCCTACAGCCTCCAACGTGTTTGTTCCTGCACACATCGCTGGCTAAAAGAGATAATGATCAACTGATGCACGAGTCAATAAACCATTTCTCCGACAGCTCTTTACCCGTTCCGTTCAGATTCCGACGCGGGGAACGATAGCCGTCCTTGAATCACCTTAGCTCAACCTCTACATGCCCCCCATTTCGGGCTCATACAGACCCTGTAAAGGTCTTCTATCAGACATGTGCCGGTATGTATGTCCTCGAATTAGCTTACGACGTGCCGAGAGTGGGCCATTCGTCCAGCAATTTGACATTGCCAATATCCCCTAAGTGAACGAACAGCTCGATGACAGCCCCTTCTTTTCATCACTGCAAAACGGGGTGGGTAGTGGGCGCCTGCAAAGAACATTCGGGTCCGCTGTGTTGGTAAGTAAAGACATATTGGCTACGTCCTAATCGGCTTCCGTGCTAATGGGCGTTGATAGTCAATCGCCATTGATTTTGACCGAAACTGGGCACTACCATGACTCCACATTCAATATGGGTTGCAGTCCTCTTGGCTGCATGGTCAAGCGCCTCGCCTTTGCTGGCTCGTCGAGACGTCAAAGTGCTCGTAGACGCTGATCTCGAAGGTGTTACTTCATCAGTCAGGAATCTCTTCCTCCAAAGCTCAAACACCACCGCCCCCAAGAATAAGACCCAGAACTGCAAGGTTTACCCAGGGGATACCACATGGCCATCCGACGAGGCATGGTCTCAACTTAATGAGCTGACTGGCAATCGACTGCTCTCAAGACCTACACCTCTCGCTGCTGTCTGCTATCCCTCTCATCCGGACTACGATGCTGAGCAGTGTGCGACCTACTCCGCCACATGGACCCAGTCTTACACACACATGCACGATCCGATCGAGATCATGTCCCCAGTCGCACAAGGCATGACTTGCACTCCACCAGTCATCTTCGACAGCCACAATTGCACTCGGGGAGGGTTTCCTGCATACGTTATTAATGCTACCGAGCCGAAGCATGTTCAGCTTGCTGTCAACTTTGCCAGAAACTCAGGTGTCAGGCTTGTCATCAAAAACACTGGCCATGACTTCCTTGGTAAGAGTGGTGGCAAGGATGCTCTGAGCATTTGGACGCATTATATGAAAGACATTGAGTACATTGGGGAGTATGCAGACGGGGATCTTGGTTACACCGGCCCTGCTTTCAAGGCTGGCACAGGTGTGCAGGCTTTCGAAATATATAAAGCTGCAGATGAGAAGGGCAGAATTGTTGTTGGTGGAGAAGGCGAGACGGTTGGTGTCATGGGTGGATATATCCAAGGGGGTGAGTACATGCAACTTAAACGCCGTCGGTATTCTAATTGAAACCAGGTGGCCATTCTCCATTGACTGGCCTCTACGGTACCGGCGCTGACAATGTGCTTGCCTTCGAAGTCGTCACTGCTGACGGTGAATTTGTTGTTGCAAACTCGACCTCGCATACTGATCTCTTCTGGGCGCTCCGTGGCGGAGGTGGCAGCACTTTTGGTGTTGCGACTTCTGTCACCGTCAAGGCTCACCCTGACTTACCCGTCACTGCCTCTCGCTTCAGCTTCTCTTCGAGACAGACAGATAACGAGACCTTCTGGTCTGCCATCCGCTCCTATCTTGACATTAATGTTGCAAACGCTGATGCCGGAACGTATACTTACTGGATGATCATTCCATCTAACGGATCCTTCACCTTCCAATTCTCTCCCTTCTTTGCGCCAAACAAGACAATCGAGGAAGCCACTGCCCTCTTGCAACCTTGGTTCAACAAACTGGACAGCTTGAATATCACCTACGCACCCAATATCACCCACTTCGACACATACTATTCTGCATGGCGATCTTCGTTCCCTCTTGAATCTGTTCAGAAAGCCAACGTCGCCACAGCTTCACGTCTTTTCCCACGTGCCAACTTCGAAACAGAGGAGAAGCGCCAGGAATTATACGAGAATATTCGTTCCTCTAGCGAGAAGAACCGTGTCCAGGTGCATTTCAACATGCAAGCAAAGTCAGAGAGCGACAATGCTGTGAACTCGCATTGGCGCCCTCTTGTGTCTTTCTCCATGCAGTCTGTACGCTGGCCTATCAACAGCACTGCGGAAGAGATTATGAAGATCAGAAAGGATTTCCAAGAGATTGATATGCAGAAGTGGAGAGATATTAGCCCCGGTGCGGGAAGTTATCTTGCAGAAGCTGACAGGCTCGAGCCAAATTTCGGGCAGATGTTTTGGGGCGAAAAGTACCCACGTTTGTTGGAACTGAAGAGTAAATTGGATCCCGAGGATGTGTTTTTTGCAACGACAGGAGTTGGAAGCGAGAGATGGAGGGTTGAAAGTGTGGATGGCCTGCCGAACGAGAATGGAAAGTTATGTCGTGTTAAGTAGAGTCTTGTAATGTTCAGAACGACTGGTTGTGCTTCTTCATTCTGATGGAGACCTGTCCCGCTCAGCTACCATATCCACAAATTAATCCTTCCTCACCATCGCCTTTACACCCTGGAAGCTATTCGCCACCATTCAGTCTCATATACACAAACGGGTACTCCATTCCTGCCGTTGCTCGCTTTCATGCCTCAACCCTCTATCAAATGCCGGCCGTGATCTGCCTTTACATAAGCTTCTGGTAGTGTGAATTATCTTGCTGCGTAGTGCTATTGGAAGCTGTAATACACTCATCAGGTGGCCCAGACTGACTAGACGTTGTGCGTAGCCACTTATACCATTGCATTCGGGTTGTTGCGACGTGCTCTCGTCGACAGGGGTGCGTATGCAGGCTTTATTAGAAGGATACGTACACAGCGTGTTCGAGTCTGGACGGCAGTAGCATCGCGCTTCTCCTGCGTAGAACAATGGCAGTTCGGAGCCGACGCAGTTGTGTGGCGAGTTAGCGGAGGTAATGAGGTCAGAGTTGCATAAAGGGGAAGGTCAGCGTGCAAATGTTGGCGTTGTGATGATTGGTCTGAAAGTTGCGACACAATGGTGTGATGACTGAAGAAACGGAGGCAACAAAACAAAGATGACTCGAAAGTCTCGATTGAACCATGAGATGACTTTGTATTGATCCATAGTACACAAAGTTTCTGTCCACTAATCGCTCTCTTGATGCAAACCCACCCATCTCCTTTCGTGCAATCTGGCGACATCCAATAGTCGGGCGCGCAATGTGTAATTCCCCCTGTACGCTGCACAAACAAAGACTGATATCTTACTTTTAGCACTCGACATGTCGACTTCATAAAGAACGCTCTGCCGATGACAAGACAAGATGGAAGAAAGAAACGCCGAGGCTGACCCAAGAAATTTACATAGAAGGCAATGTACAAGTAAAGGAAAGAAAAGGAGCTAGGAAGTTAGCGACCCGATCTGTCCTTCGTCTGCGCTCTGCGCTTCTTTTGTGTTTCTGTGTTCAATGTCAGTAATGTTATTTGAGGTGAAATGAGGTAGATGTGACGTACCTTCGTCGTACACCAGGAACTCGTGCAGAGCACTTCCTGTAGGTACCATGGGCAGAACAGGAACCTTCTGGTCAGTGACAACCTCAAGAAGGGCTGGACCATCAGACTCAATCAACCACTTCAAGTGCGCCTCCAACTCATCGAGCTTGGTGACACGCTTAGCCTGGACACCCATAGCGTCACCCAGTTTGACGAAGTCGGCATTCCTTTGATGTGTGTGCGAGAAACGGTCCTCGAAGAAGAGTGTCTGCCATTGTGTGACCATGCCCTGCTCCTCATTGTTCAGGATGATGACCTTGACGCCGATGTTGAACTCGGCAGCAGTCGACAATTCAGTCAATGTCATACTAAAAGAAGAATCGCCGTCGATATCGATAACCAGGCAGTCAGGTCGGGCGACCTTGGCGCCGATAGCCGCCGGCAGACCGTAGCCCATAGTACCAAGACCTCCAGAGGTGATCATGGTACGCGGGTGTGTCCATCTAAAGTGCTGTGCAGTCCACATCTGATGCTGTCCGACACCTGTTGTCAAGACGGTCTTGTCCTTGATATGTGCAGTAATATCGGAGAGCTTCTCGATGACGGTCTGTGGCTTGATGAGACCATTCTCGCCCTCCTTCTCGTACGCCCAGGGGAAGCGCTTCTTCCAGTCCGCAATCTGGGCGAACCACTCCGGCCTCTCCTTGACGGTGTTGACCAGAGGTAGCAACTGGGTCAGACTGGCACCAACATCCCCTGCAACAGCCTCGGTTGCCTGAATAACCTTGTTGATATTCTTGGGCATGATCTCGAAATGGATGATGCCGCCACGGCCCTCAGCGGCAGCAGCCTTGGCAGCCGGCGCAAACTTGGCAACAGCTCCAGTGATACGGTCATCGAAACGGGCACCGAGAGCGAGGATGAGATCAGCTTCTTGCATAGCCATGTTGGCATATGCGGAACCGTGCATACCAAGCATGTGCAGAGACTTGGGGTCAAGCTCATCGAAGCCGCCGAGACCCTGGAGGGTGGTAGTAACGGGGATGTTGGCCTTGTCGGCAAGCTCCTTCAGAAGCTCAGGTCCATTAGGAGTCTGGAGGATACCCTGTCCAGCGTAGATAACGGGCTTCTTAGCGATGTTGATCAGATCGGCGGATCTCCTGATCGAAGCCTCAAGCTGCTTCTTAGAAATCTCTCTTGCGGCCAGAGTAGCAGCGCTTGTCGAGGGAGGGAGGGTGCTGGAGATAGGAATGGGGCGGTTGAGAGTACCACCAGTAACATCTTTGGGCAAATCGACAAGAACGGGTCCAGGGCGGCCGCTGGTAGCAATCTCAAAAGCCTCATTAATCCTCTTGGGCAGTTCAGCAATATTCTTAACCATGACATTCCATTTTGTGCATGCTCGTGTGATGCCGATAGTGTCGGCCTCCTGGAAGGCATCAGATCCGATCATGTTGGTAACAACCTGTCCAGAGAAAACGACCATAGGCGTTCCATCCATCAGGGCATCTTGCATGGGCGTAACAACGTTGGTAGCACCGGGTCCCGAGGTAACAAGCACGACACCAGGTTTACCGCTGGCGCGGGCATAACCCTCGGCCATGTGGCCAGCACCTTGCTCATGTCTTGGAAGAATGAAATCGAAGTGTGGTGATTGGTAGATGGCATCGAATACGGGGAGGATGGCGCCACCGGGGTAGCCGACTGGGTCACAATGTTAGTATTATGCTGTACATGTCTTTGGTATGAGTACGATAAACTCAATGGCTGAGACATACAGATGTGCTTGACGCCCTGACGCAGCATCATCTCGTGGAAAATCTGCCCACCAGTCATGCCAACGAATGAATGGTCCATTTCAGGCGCACGGTAAGGCTTCAATGGGTGCACGTTGCCGTAATCCTCGCGGTTGAAGGCCGGCGCTGGTCGTGCACGGGACTGTGTCTGTGAGGCTGCCGCCGCTGTGCTTTGTGTCCTGACATCCTCCTTAACGACTTTTGTAGCCGTTGCTTGGGCTGGCCGGGTTAACGGTGATGATTGTGCTCGCACAGCGGAAGTGGAAAAAGTGCGTGTGCCCTTAATGGCCGCGATGGCTCGAGACCGTGATTGCTGCATGGCGAATAGACGCGCCCTAGTAGGACTTTACACTGCAATCGCAAAGAGTAAATGTGCGATTGAAATGTTTGAACGTGCAGGTTGTGTGCGTGTGTGAGAAGGAGAGAGGGAAGGAAAGTTTGCTGCTTTGAAGAGTCAATGCCTCGCCTCCAGGGTGCCTCCAGACCGGCCCTTTTAGTGAATTATGACGTGGATCTTGATTGGCTATTCAAGTGTGGGGGAGGCAATCCAGCCGATCTCGGAGACCTGAACGGACTGACAGCAATCATGTGAAGCTTAACTCCGTACACATCATGAGCCTCACCCCACAACGCGCAAGTACTCATGGCCGCTCACCCAGCGGGAGAATCGCCTTAGCTAGGCGCATGACAAAGGGCCCTCTCGACGTCGACAATGTAATCGATGACCCTCTCGCCCAAGATGCGCCGACAAACACCAGCACCAGCACCCCTTCACGCGCCCTGTCGCCAATCAACTCGCCTATAGTCCCTCCTCCACCAGAAACCAGCAGCACTGGCATACAAGAGAATCTCTCCCTCGACGTATCTTTCCTCCAAGACCCCTCCGCCTATCATGTGCTTCCCACCACCGCCCCTATTCCATTCCAGTATATCTCCAACGTCCCCTCCGTCGCAGCACCTATAGACTCGCTCCTCCTGTCCGGCCACTATCGCCTCGCTGCTATCGCTGCTGCACGCAACATTGTGTCTGCTGCCGCACCTAGCGACTATCCTACACTCTTCCACCTCGTGCACATTCGGCTTGCTTGTCTCTGCTTGATAAATGAGCATGCACTTGCAGCACAGGAAGCCAAGGTCTTGGGCGATCTAAGCAGCGCCTTCTACCGGCATCCACTGACCAATGCGCATCTGGTACCATGGAACCTGCGACTGCTAGTCGTGCGGCTTACAGCGCTGGGATATGGCGAGTGGCGTAAAGGGATCATGGGGTATTACGAGTTGGCGAGGGAGTGTCGCGAGAACATCATCCGAGCAAATGAAGATTCCGAGAAAGCTCTATGGAGAAGGAGGCTGAGAGATTGTGGAATCCGGGTTGCGAATACACTGGTGGAAATGGGAGATTTGGAGGGTGCGGGAAGGCATCTGGGAACCTTATCCAAGAGTGATGCAGATCTGGGTTCTGCCGAGGCAAGAGAAGTGCTGGTTGTGGAGACGCTAGTTTGGCTGAGAGTTGGCGATCTGGCGAGTGCACGACGTTGCCTAGCTCAAGCCTCTGAAGCTGAGAGTGATGAACTTCTCGATGGTACTCTCGCGGCTCTGGTGCAGCTCGCAGACTCTGACTATGAAGCTGCAGCATTGTCGTTTCGAACCTTGCATGAGAAGTTCCCTGAAGATGCTATGGTTGCACAGAACCTCGCCGTGTGCCTGCTGTATACTGGACATATTTCAGATGCCAAGAGTCTGTTGTCGAATCTGGTCGACAAGAGTCCACCATTCTACTCCATGATATTCAACCTGAGTACTGTGTTTGAGCTATGCACAGAGCGTAATAGGGATAAGAAGATCGAGATAGTAGAGAAGCTGGCGAGTCGGAAGGATGGCGCAGGGGTTGGCTGGGAGAGAAGTACGGTCGAGTTTAAACTCTAGGCTTAGCTCAGTCGATAAATATGAACCACAAAGCTAAGAATTATTTTATATGTGGCATGCAAGGAATGATATGTATTCATTGATGCGACTTTGACCAGGCAGTGTGTCAACAACTGATAGAATATAGTTCACACTGTTCCCCATCTTGCTCTTACATTTGTACTAAGAATGTACAGGCCTGTCGCCTAGATACGGATTTACCAAAAGCTCATATTCAAGCCCAATTTTCATGCCTGTACCAAAAGCGCCTGTTTAACAAGTGCCGGCCCATACGTTGTGGCGCCGCGTGGTATAGTATTGATTGACAATGTTAGCCGTAGCACAAAGCTATGCGTAGCTGCATCTCTCTCTCCCTTTTGATATCAAATAGATCCCGCGGGACCTTCCAACGAACGTTATAGTGCGGGGCAACACGGACGCTCACTCCAAGTAGTGGTTGGGTCATCCAAATGCGCTCTGCATACGAATCTCCCAAAGTCACAATTCCTCATCTTCTTCCATATTCGACTCAACAGTCGTTGCAGGGATAGTACCTTCGGAGTTTCCTCGTCCCTTCTGGGCGCCCAAGAGCGCCTGGCCTAAACTCTTGCGCACACTCTCGTCAAAGCCTGGCAATGAGGCGCGGTGCTTCTTGAAAGGTGAAGCAACGTTGCTTTCGATATCGGCTGTAGCAGTACCGGACGAGGCTTCGGCTGTCAAGTTTCCTGGGCCAGGTGTACCAGAGATGGGTGACCCTGACGACGATTCTCCTGCGGGCGGCCCTCGGTTCAATGGCTCAGCGGAATGCTGTCGTTTCAGCTGTGGTGATGTCAGCGGGCGAGCCAATGTAGCGGGAGTACAACAAACCTTGATCTTCCGCACGCCCTCCGCAAGTTCGCCCTGCTTAGCCACATCCTCCGGCGAGAGCAAGTCCTTATCCATAATGTCCTTATCATCATCAAAATCCTCAGGCTTTGTATCATCTTCATCGTCTGCATCGCTATCCATGGCATCTTCATTCTTCTGCTTGGCCTTGGTCGACTGCATGTCTCGGTACCCACCAAAGTTCTTCGTGCCTGAGGCCGCATTCAGGGGCTTAAGGCTGCTAAAATCAAGTCCCGATTTTCGACGACCTACTGGCGAAGCTGCACTGGCTTTCTTGTCTTCGGTCTCAAGAATACCCATCTTCCGTAATTGACCTGTTTGTCATTAGTCCGTGTATCGCAAGATTTTTCCGGTGAACCTACGCTCGCCACGGTATAAGAATGTAAAAACAGCATACGGCTTATCCGGGGGATCAATACCGGTGACAGTCTGTGTGCTGATTGACTTAGGGTCCAACGTCTTGGGCTTCGCAAAACTCGTGGTGTGGTCTATATCCTCGCCATCACCACCATTCGCCTCGTCATCATCGTGTGCGTCAAACTGTGGAGAGTACTCTCCGCGCTTGATCTCACCAGACGCCAAGACACGGAACAAAGCAACCTTGATTTGCCCTGCAGCTTCAGGTACCGGAGGCTCGTCGTCCGAATCAGAGTCTGATGTGAAGAAATCCTCGTTCCCTGATAACACTTCAACTGGCGCATCCTTCTCATCTCCATAGCGTAGGACGCCGTTCTGTGACGGCCTGCTTTCGTCTTCGTCGCTGCTGCCGCGCGCTTCCCTCCTCTTTCTGCGTTTCTTCTCCAGACGTTGCTTTCTCCTCTCAATCTTAGCAGCCACATTCTTGTCTGTGCCCTCCAGATCGAGTCCGTTAAGCCAGCGTTCGAGTCCGACTTCGCGGAACAAGAACTCACGCTCAGCCAATCCTCCTCCTTCTGAATCTGGAACACTGACCCACCGCGAGTTGACCCATGTCTCCTCACCACGCCGTAAGAGGGTTGCTACCTCCTCTTTTGCTCGTCCATCGAAATATATGTAGGCTGCAATCGTCTCATTCGGAGACGTCGTAAGAGGCTTGTATGGGGCTATGGCCGCACCGTATTTGCCCCGCTCGCCTGTGAAGCCAGGGAGGCCGCCGACAATTTTCGGTTTTGGATTGGGGTCTTCGGCGGTGGGCTTGGGTGCTGAGTATGGGACATGGAGACCTGGTGTGAGTAGGGTAATTGAGATAGCGAATGTTGACTGCTCAGGCTTGGTAGCACCAGGCGGGATTTTTGCGGGCGGCACAGGAATGTACGACGTAATGCGGTGAAATTTGCTTTGCTTCTGTATCGAGTGCTCTGAGAGCGGCCCATCGGGGGTGTGAATGCTCACCGCGAGCCCCAGGAAGCAGGGCATAGCGGGCTATAGATAACGGTTACCTACACTGGAAGAGAACCGCGGGGGTGTTGCGGCGCTCGTCGAAGCTGCTTGGTCGAAGCTCGCCTCAGATATATTGCTCCGACTCTGCCGGGAGAAGAAGTTGTACAGTGAGCGCGTGAAATTTTGGGGTGGGGTAGATGGGTGATAGTGTCTATGATTGCGGTGTAGGCGGGCAGCGCTCGGAGCGAGAAGAGGGACGATGCTGCTTCTAGGGCCAATCACAGTATATGATCACAAGGGCGGCGTGGTAGCGTGCATCTGCGTCAAACACAAGTTTGGAAGGTAGAGAGTCGTTTCTAATGGAGTGGAGGCGTAGAGAAACATGAATGATGTTGATCACAGCGGCGTAGTGTGGCCCTGTGATTGGGCATATTCGCGACGTGAGCAAGTCAAAGGTCCCTTGACCCTAGTTCCCCGCGGCACTTGGTGACGGCGCGTCATCGTCAACAAACACTGATAGGATCATTCACAGAACCAACCTGGTCACACCAAGGATTTCTGTATGCTTGCTTGAGCTTCATTAGACTATGATATACAGCTTTTGCTTGCATATCGACTTGTTCATAATATGTACTGCCTGTTTGCATCTCGTCTAACATAGGGTATCATGTACAAAACAACGCTTAATTATTTACTCTCCATCTGATGCAAACATATCTTCAGCCCTGGGTCGGAGGCGTCTAGCTCGTGCTGCTGCTGTCTCCCCTGGTATTTCGGGTGCTGTTGCAAAAGTATTTTCTTTTACTGGAGGCTTGCTGGCCTTGTCTTCTGGTTCAGCAGTTGTTGCTGTTTCCGGTATTGCTTGGGGGGTGTCATTCGATCCGTCAAGAGTAGTGATGTGTTCCCCATTCTCCTGGTCAATGTCCATCTTGTCATGTCCATTATCACTATCCACCTTTGTGCTAGCAATAGCTTTTGAGGTAGCCTTGCGCTTGTTCCTCTTCTCTGCGAGCTTTCGCTCTTGCTCTTCTTGCTCCTTCTGTCGTTCTTGCGAGTTGAAAGCCTCATCAAGATGCTCCAGGGCGGGTTTTTCAAACAAGTGCTCGTCCTTCCAGACTGTGAGAATACTATTCACTTCGTCTCTGTAGGTTCTTTCAGTCATGCGGCCCATCTCGAGCTGTGCAGGAAGCTTCTGGAGATGCTCAAAAGCTTTGCGCTCTACGAGCTGCGTACCGATGGCTAGTCGATACTTGTACGATACTCCTGACTCCCTTGACGTGGTGAGTAAAACGTCGGAGATGATCCGAAGCGCATTTAAGGTAGCTTGGCGAAGATCGGTGCGTCTACGTTCCTCCCTGCCCTCCGTGTCGCCGAGACGTCTTCTTGTATTGGTCTCAGTCATCTGAAATGGTTCTATCAGGTTCGAGATTAGTATGTGAATAACCTCATCCATGCCCTGAGCAGCGTGCTCTACAGCGAAGACTGAGATTGCGGCTATGTCATCGGCAACAATACTTCCAGGCGGTAATGATGTGAGTAACCATAGCAACATTGCTCTTGAACGAGGGCTCATGATGCCATGACCGTTATCGACTCTGCCAGGATAGTTGTCGCCCACAGGCAGCTGCCTTTGCTGTGGCTTCTCCTCGTCTTCAGAGTCTTCGGGGTCTTCGTAATCAACGTCAAATGCTCCTAAGTGGTTCGCAAACTCGTCCGCGAGTGGATCTGTGGGACCTTGCCAATCGCCTTGTCTGGCAAAAATCTCTGAGTTTGGTGTGTCGCATACTATCTGATGAATCCTCCAGCGATAGTATCGGTTCACGGGATGTTTTTGATCAAACAACCAAGCAAAACGTTCTTCCTCTTGTACCTGCGGGTCGTTCATTAGGGCAGCCTCGAACTCCACGCCACCATTAATGACACCTTCAATAGTCATGTGCACTAAACGAAGCGTTGCAATGTCAGGTGGTTGGTTGGCAGTAACGACCAAACGTTCTGTGTCTTCACGCGGGCGGTCTCTATCCCTGACCCCACCTCCCAGATCCGGCGGAGGCGCATAGCCCTTAGCTGCCTCTGGAGCTTGCCATCGAGCACCAAATGGCTCTGTACGCTGCTCTGTTCCTACGACACGGCCACCAAGATATCGATCCAAATGAAGATAGTATCCTCTTCCCAAGTACTTCTTGTCATTCAGCTTATTCATGGCGTCATCGAGATCTCGTGCGTTTGCGTCCTTATCGAAAATGACTTTCATCGTCGCGCTTGGCCGACCCTTAAGCGGTGGGCCTTGAGGAGGAATCTTCTCAACCTTGGTGACTTTGAGTGACGGAAATTCCGCGAAAAGCTCTCCGACTCGTTTAGGATCCATTGTCGGAGGCAGATTCGAGGCTTTCGCTACTACTGTTGTGTAAAGATTTTCTCTCTGCTTATTGCTCTCCAGCGCTGCTGGACCTGTGGGTACTGCACCACCGAATCGTACCTGTGCTGGAGGGACAAGTCGTCCTGGACCTGGGCTCCTGAACTCGTCGAGAGGATCGGCTTCGAGTGTGCCAGGCCCACTCTTCATGTTCCGTTGCCTCCCTGTAAAATGTCTTTTACTCCCTGTGGGTACGAACACGTCCTCTTCTGCTTCTTGTCGCTCAGGTTCACCTAGAACCTTGCTTCCGGTACCATGCTCCTCTTCAAACTCGGCCATGACTCTGTCTAGTGCATTCTTCTCCTCCCGCTCCTTCGCCTCTTCGTCTGCCTTCGCCTTGGCATTTATTTGAGCCTTATTGGCCTTTGCTGCGCCCAATGAGAATTTGAACGCCATGTTGTTGGTTTCAGGTGTGAGCGGTCGCAAAAGTTGACGTTGAGGAGAACGAGTTGTGACAACCGCTAGTGCCAATTGCTTTATCGATAGCCGGCCATACATGTCCATTGGCATATAGTGGACAGCAACGCCATTACACGTTTTCAGAGCTTCGTTTTGATCATGACATCAGCACAGGAGCTGCAATCCTTATTGAGGTTCCTGTCACAAGATGCAAAAGTGCCGCTTGCTCAAGCATTAGCGAAAGTCAAAGACTTACAAGCTGCTAAGCTTGCCACGCGTAAGCACGTGAGAGCGTATAACCGCGACAAGTTCAATCTGACGAAGTATCAATAGCTGCGGATTTAGCGAAAGCAGAACTTCAAAGCATCAAAACGATATTCAAAGATGACAAAATAGCGCGACAGGTTCTCAATGCCGCCAAACGCATCTCGAAAAAGCGATCTCTAAGTGAATCTGAATCTCCACAAGCGTCAGTGCCATCATCATCACATAAGAAAATCAAGCCACTCTATGGACAGCCCCTCAGTCCTTCAGAATTTGAGGCATCGCTTGAGCTCCCACGAGCAGAACACGATGAAGAGATTCTCAAATCTGCAGTTGTCTTCACCAATCGAGCGCCGCTAGTACTAGCATCTACGGTGGCACTGCTGAAGTTCACCATGCCTGAACAGCCGTTGTCAAGCAGGCTCAGTCTCGCTCAAGCCGTAGTCAGCATGAACAGTAAGGCTAAAGCCTTACAAATCGGTATTGACACTGGGAAGATAGCAGAAGATGAAGGTTGGGGACAGGGACAACCTGTAGTTAGGATCATGGGTAGAGAGGTTCGAGTGATGAAGCGCTGGGGCTATGAGTGGGAAGATGATCCGGAAACAAACAAAGCCAAAGATGGCGTTTCAACGCAAAGTACTATCAAAAATGAGGACTCGACGCAAGATACACTTCTGGGTAATGACGTACCGGCCAAGGTCAAAGAACCCGCGCTCTGGGGCATTGACCTCGAAGCACTAAAGAATGCAAACTCCGGACCCAATGCCCTCAAAGCATCAAGTCAATTGCCCATACATACCGCTCAGAGCGCGCGAGCGTACCTCCTAAAGGCTTTCGAAACGCCAAACGACGCTTCAAAAGAGACCAGAGCTACATCAACAAGACGAACCGCCACTTCTTTGGCGGCAGAGAAGGAGCGAAATCTGGGGCTATTGTTGGGGGCTTTCGAGTTACTGTATCAGTCTTGGATCCAGGTGTTGAGCAAAGAAGACCTTGACAGGCGAGCTTGGGGGTGGTATGTACGTATTCGTCCAGAAGTTGCATCCGGGCAGGCCGGCTGGGGTGGCAAGGGCACTGTCAAGTTGTCGGATATTCTTGAACTAAGGCGACCTACAGGTTGATGCTGACATGTTTGTAGAAGGAAAAGAAAGATATATTCCCGGATTTGGGAGTCATCAAGTTCTCCGTGATGTTTCTCTCTCTGTAATTAGCTAAGGCTTTGTATATTGGTTGTACTGAACACTGCTTTAGGCCGCACTCTCATTCTCAGAGCCACTAGATTTGGGAGAGCTTTTTCTCTGATCTGCTGGATACCAGTAGCCAAGCGCTTGCAAATTCTGAATCATGGTCACCTTCGCAAAATTGCTGCCAGTTTTGTCCTTTATTGATGTTCGCACGACGCGTTTGTTCTTTTTCGAAAACACGGACTTGTAGTGTTCGTTTCGGTCGAGCATGAGTGCATTCCATCCAGCCCTTCTAGCACCGAAATAGTCATGCTCGAGCGAATCTCCGACATACAACTTCTCGAAATCGTCCACCTTCAAGGCGTCACTCCTTCCCGTCAATGTCTCCTCCAACGAGGTCACTGCAGCGTCAAAGATGATGCGGTCAGGCTTTTCGACACCAACATCATAACTGAGCACGACGAAACTGATATCATCTTCCAGAGCAGCTTCTGCAGTACGCCGATCTGGTGTGCCCACCCTCCTGGGGCCGATCTTGAGACCGAATGACTCCAATATGCCGGGGACTCGGTCGTCTGAATTGGTGATAATACCAACGACCGTCTTTTCCCAGGACCAGGGTTGGTCAATTGACTGATTTGATGCTTTCTTACGAATCATCTGGAGGAAAGGTTGAACATCTGGAAATATTTCATACCCCTCATTGGTCGAATACAGACGCAGAAGCTCATCCACTAGAGCTTGCGGAACATCCTGACCTGGCTCCAGCCATGGTTGGAAGGTGCTTTGAATTACCTGTACATTGTTAGTTGATGATCTGTCTACGCACTGACATGCAAAGAGGAGCACGATAGCTTACATTCCTCCACCACTTTTCTGCGCCGAGCCCTGTCGTCTTGCCGTAATTTGGACTTCTTATCGACGCCTCTTTATACGCCCTCTTGAATTCCCTGCCAACATCTGCCTCAGGATTCTTCGTCGTGCATTTTACCCCATGACGAATGGCAGCTTGAGCATACGCTCTTGGGATGGGAATGTTGGGCCGGAACAATGTGTCAAATGCATCAAAGCATAGTAGCAGATTCTTCTTTGCACCTTGAGCTCGTGTTGGGAACATGATGATGGGATTGTCTGGGTGCATCTAGAGCGTGCTGAAAGGGGTAGGTGGTCCTTGCTCCTCCAATGGGACACGATCACCTCCGCGATTTCATGAACCTCACCACGTACCACCCTTCAACTGCAGTCACTCATTTTAACAATTGCCCGCCGTACAAGATGGCACCGATCAAGCAGACAAAAGACAAATACTCCGTTCTCCTCCCTACGTACAATGAGCGCCGCAATTTGCCCATAATAGCATGGTTACTCAACAAGACGTTCACTGAGAAGTCCGTACCCCTGCACACCCCTCAAAACGTTGTTTCATTAGCAATGGAAGCAGTAGTTGACAACGCCCAACAGCAACCTTGAATGGGAACTCATCATTGTAGATGATGGCTCACCCGATGGAACCCAGGAAGTCGCCGCCCAACTCCAAAAAGTCTATACACCAGCGCGCATCCAGATCCGCGCACGCGCTGGCAAGCTAGGACTCGGAACTGCGTACGTTCACGGTCTTCAATACGCAACAGGAAACTTTGTCATCATCATGGATGCCGATTTCAGTCACCATCCTAAGTTCATCCCCGAGATGATCAAGCTGCAGAAAACCAAGAACTACGACATCGTCACGGGTACACGGTACGCTGGCAACGGCGGTGTGTATGGCTGGGATTTGAAGAGAAAGTTTGTGTCGCGTGGCGCCAATTTGTTTGCGGATACAGTGCTCAGGCCGGGTGTGAGTGATTTGACGGGTAGCTTCAGGCTGTACAAGAAGGAGGTGTTGCAGAAGGTTATCAGGAGCACAGAGAGCAAGGGCTACACGTTCCAGATGGAGATGATGGTACGTGCGAAGGCTATGGGCTGCACGGTTGCCGAAGTGCCCATCTCCTTTGTCGACCGTCTGTACGGTGAGAGCAAGCTTGGTGGAGACGAGATTGTTGAGTATGCCAAGGGCGTGCTAAGCCTGTGGTTGAAGGTCTAGGGAAGAAGGGTTGCATGGCGTCGGCGTTGGACGGTCAGGAATATGGGCATTGTTGGAGGCCTTCGGGCTTGCTGATGAATGATATCCACGGCAGGTAAGGAGATGGTCAATTTGGCTTTGCGTACATCTACTACTGCCTTTAACTATAACAATTCACTTCTTTTCATTTGTCACCCAACAGCCATCTGCCGTTCTTTCAAAAAAAAACACTCGCTTCTCCACACTATCATTTCCTTCGTAGCCACCGCCCAGGACTCGGCCAAGACTGGAAACGCCTACACTCTTGACATCCTCCTTTCACACCGGATGGCTCGTGAGCGCAGCGGTCCGGCTTGGCGAAAAGGGTATACCGAGCAATGACTCTGTAGCGGAGTCTTTCCTGGGCTGCATCTGCACAGACTGGTACACATCGTCAGTGACTGGCAAATGTCCGTGACCTTTCAGACAATCCTTGTTCTCCTTTATTTAAAGCTAAAGAGCTAGGGGGACCGATGGCAGGCATGCATCACTGGTGACGGATAGATAGTTTCCGGTCTTGCTTACAGTGCTTTCGCTTCCCGCAGTTTGAGGCTCAACGGTAGAACGGCTCTTAGGTAGCAGGAAGGGTGACAGAGAGTGTTTGGTCTGCTTCTTGTCCCATGGTTCGGATTCAGTAGGTCTGGGAGAGAGTATGGTCATCGGCGCTGTGTCGTCGATGTCAGGGTTCTTTACAGGTTTAGCCAACAAGTTGTGGCCTCTTAAACTAATCGACATGAACCGCCGTGATTTTGAATGTTTATGCCTTGATTTCTGGATGCCGGCATGTTCAGCTTCGGCCAAGAGAGCTGGCCTACTCTCGCTGGCGCCGTCGAAATTCATTTTCGTGATTGAGTGGACCGTATCTTGGGTAGCTAGAAAGACACCTGCGTGCAAGTGGAAAGAGAGTACTTAGGTGAGAAGGTGGGGGAGATGTCTGTACAAGACATCTTCATTGTGCTCTTTAGTGTTGGCACATCACTGCAGACACGCTCCTACTTGGGTGCACTCGCATGACTGCTGCTAAGTCGGGTGCAAAAGGAACGAACAACCAGGCTAAAGGCAGGCGCTATTCCTGTGAATACAGCAAGTATGCGTGATGTTAAAACAAGTTGACAATAACCAGAGAAGCGATAGATGAAAAGAAGAAACATGCTCTTCGTGATGTACGGGATTGATGCGGACGAGTGCTAGAAGCGTTTGGGTTTTGAACATAGAACAATTGGTACAGTTATCACTGCGGACAGCCGGAAGAGCATATGCCAAGGTATGATGGTCTGTCAAGTGCACAGGTTCAAGCGTAGCGTCTGACCGTGTTCTGCTTGAGTTGCTGCAGAGGAAATTGGAGATTTTGCAGTACGGCATAATCAGAACATGGTTAGCGAGAGCCGTCCAGCTTGAGACGTGCCGAACATTGTGAACCACAGTGATCTATACTCGTAAGTAGTACTCCTAACATCGTTGCGAGATGCACGTGTTAGCATGCGTATGTGGAGGTATCATTTCATTCAGGAGCAAGTCCCAGTTCGTTGATTTCCTGGTTATCATGTCTCCTTGCACATCCTCCCCAGTCACAGCGCCTCGCAGCACCAGACTAACAAATCCATGCCCTCATGATGACCATGTGTAAAGCCGATTCATTTGTGAAGAACTCCGGAACCGAAGGAAAATGCCAACGCGCCACTTCTCCCCAAAGCAAGCGCTTATCGCAGACGGCGGGCCTCGCGTTCGGACTCGAGCAGGCAGAGGATGTCGTTCTCGCGGACTGCACTGTGTTAGTCTGCTGATATTTGGTAGGTATAGAAGGAGGCAGCGTACCAGCGCCCTTGACGTTACGGATGATGGAACGGGTCTGGTCGTCCATGAACTCGACACGGCACTGGGTGACACCACCACGGGAGCCTATATCTCCGTTAGCCAGCGTCTCTTTCATTTCTTCGTTTCCCAAGCAAGTCGTGCAGTCATGCAGCTGCCTTCCGCCTCTTCCTCGTGCACTGCTTCAGTGCGGGGGTCGCGTACCGGTTCGGCCAAGGACACGAGTGACCTTGACGAGCTTGACGGGGGCCTTAGCGGTATCCATTGTGTGAGATTGTGTGTTCGACGGGAGACGGTCGTTCGGTGTGGATTTGCGCGACGGGTGGAGGTTGAGCTTGCTGTTGGTAAAATCACAATTGCCAGTGCGGAAATTCGCTAAGCGCGCTAGCGTTGTGTGGCCGGTCTCTCATTGCCAAGCTTTTAGCCCGAATGTCACGTGCCAACAATGCTATCCACGCAGCAATCTCACGAGTCGAACGTCTTTGTCCGATACGGCGCAGAAGCAAGTACATGATACTCGCCGTTAGGCTTGATCGTGCGCTGAGAAGGTCAATTTTGTGTGCATCAATAAAGGATGAAAGACAATTGGTAGAAAGAACATGAAGTAGGGGAGGGGAGGCCTGCCAGAGGTTGACTGTAATCTACAATTACTACGTAAACCTTCCCAATCGAGTAACTTCATCTCAGACGTGCTGGAGAATTTCAGTGCATGTTCGTGATTTTTGTCTGGATATGACATGTTAATTACTGTGTCTGAGGTAATCCAAAGTCTAGTAGATTGGATTGATTGGATTGATTGAATTAATGTTATTCAAAGAACGAGGGCTTAATCCTCGTCCTGCCTGCCTTGAGGCATCCAGGACATGCCTAGCTATGTATCTCTGGTGATGCCACGCCACCATAGAGAACACTTCTTGTGTGGTGTACAAATGTGAGCTCTTCTGACAAAAGTTCCTCGCCAGTTAAGTGGACCTGAGTGTGTGTGTGGGGTGATAGCGGTTGGGGCTCCTACGGGACGTCCGCCTGCAAACTCGTGAAAACAAGCTACACCAGCAGCTAGATCCAGAGATGTACTTGTTGGTGTGTATGCTTTTTCTTTCAGCTGAGACGAAAGTAGAGAAGACGATGAGAGGGGATGATATGTATTGAGGTGGCTGAGAGCCCAAGGTATCCATCCGAATGCAACAATATCGAAAATCAAATTTATAGTCTATCGAACAGAACGTCTTTGCAATCGCTTGCTGTGCGTCTATGCAATCGCTAAACATATTACTCTCAGAAAGGGTATCTGCATCTCTACGCTCCAAACGATCTCCGCAGCGCAATTCAAACTTCACTCCTTCAACCTTTTGCAATCACTAGATCATCGCCTCCCCTCCCACCATGCCTTGTCTTTTTCTCTGCGATGCGGCATCTCCTCTCTAATTTCTGTCTCACCTCCATCGTACACACTAGTCCTAGGCCTACTCCTCGAGCGCCCACTTCTCTCCATCACACTCCTCCGCCTCGAACTCCTTGCGTCCCTCTTCTCATCAATCGGAAATGTAGACCTAGGTGTCATTGTGTCTCTCCTTCTCCTGCTCGTCGTACTTGCAGCTCCTGGTGTGGCAGGTGCTCGAGAACCCATGTCCGCACTCATGGGCCTTTGGCTGCGGCGCTTGCTGTCCCGAGTCTTGGTCGCAGGGGGCCGCTTGATGTAGTCGTATGTGTCTGGATCTTTACGCGCAAGCTCACGTTCAAGACGCCAGAGTGGTGATTCGGAGAGAATTTTGACCGCGCCGGTATCCCGCCATTTGAAACGCCAGTATATCTCAGGGTCGGCGGCGCGCTGGCTGTTTGGTCCATAGTCGACGACAAGCTTATAGTTGTCGGACAGAGCGCGCGCTTCGTAGTCGCCACGGTCCATTTGCCCTGGGCCCTGGAGCCGGTAGCGTGTGCGGACGGAGGGATGGATGTATTCATTTGTTTGGCGGAGGGGACGGTCGGTTGTACGGCCCGTGAAAGGATCCACGGCGCAGTATTGACCTGGCTGGCGAATCTACAGGATGTCAGTGCTCGTTTTACCTGATGGTGAGACTTTGAGTGACATGGAACATACCGTGCTTCCGCCCACGGCCATCACCCCCTTGAGCTCATTGTAAATTTTGCCAAAACTCCAAGGTCGTATCCCCTTCCCTACTTCTCTATAGTGATCCTCGTTCAGAGCGTCTTGCTCAAACAGATAATCATCACGCATTTCCAGGAATGGCTCTAGTTGACTCATCATCCACGCCAGCGTGATATTCGCAAGTTGCATGTCATCATATCCACCACCCACATTCGCGTGCACGCCAGGGAACCACACCTGACGCAGCGTTGTTTGGTTGCCTTCCGGCTTTTCCCACACAGCTGGAGAGAAGGACGAACGATTCTCATCAAGAGCGAGCGCCTGAAAAGCGTTCTCCACACAATTGCTTAGCTTCGTGTCATAGAAAGCTGTTGCACGGGACTGCTTGCCCTGCAGCCCAGCACGCTGGAGGAGGCCAATTCGCGGAATACCGAGACTACCTACCGTGTCCCAGACGGCGATAGCTTTGATGGGGATGTCGAGTCTTGTCAGTCCACGGCGCTCCAGCTCTTCCGCATATCGGGGATCGCTCGCGCTGGGCTTGCGAGGGAAAGGTATGTCGGGGTGCTTGGGTACGTAGTTCGGGTCTCTTCGATGCTGACAATCCTCGTATACTTCAGGGAGATCGTTCAGCCCCTTTTTTGTAAGCAACCCGATTTCGCTAATCAGACCGCCAATGCTACGGGCGGTGAATGCACCTCTGGAGAAGCCAATGAGAAAGATCTCATCTCCATGGTGATAGTTGTTCGCGAGGAATGCATATGCCTCTCGAACATTTTCTGGGAGCCCTTTTCCTGTGGTACCCGAGACAAGCTTGTAGAGTGGTCCACCGGCAGTCCCTACCCCAGAAGTGTAATTTACGATCTGAGGGATGCCGTCTTGGCTGACCGACTTTATGGCTCTTGATATCCGTGTGACATTGCTTGGAATCGCAATATCTCCGTTCTTCTCTCCATCATCCGAGTTCAGCCATGTCCCGTCACATGCCACAATCAGTCTCTTAAACATTCCTCTTCCTCCGCTCAGCCCTGGCGTATCCATAAGCGGCCCGTTTCTGCCAACACTTCTCGCTCTACTTCTTGGTCGTACTGGCATGTCGATTACTATTGGCGTCCGTGGACTCCTCGGAGGGCCATCTACAACAATCGGTCCTGGAGGAGGCGCTTGCATGCTAGGCGCACGACTCCGGCTCCTTACCCTGGGGCTCGATACCGACATGCCTGCACTCTTTCTATGTTGCCGTTTGGGCGTGAAGTTGGAAGAGGCACTTGACGGAGACGAGGGCTCGTAGCCCGACTCCGAGTCGCTGTTGGAGGAGGCCACGTTAGGTGTTTGAGCCACGCGTGGATGTGGCCACCTCTTCTGTGAGAATGTATGGATACGGTCCGCAGTTGACCTGGAGTCTAGCGATCTAGTGTTATATGTCTTCGCAATTGCTGATGATTGCGTATGGAGCAGTAGGCTGAATTGCGGTCGTGAATTAGGTGTAAAGTCCCAGTGAAATGCGGTTAGATCAGATGTATAGTACTTTTTTTTTTTCAATTTCTTCCCAGGTATCCAACTCTTGCGGTGCGGCCGTTGTGTTGTCGTTAAGTGGATTTCTCAAAAATCGTGAGCTCGTTGCTCGAGGATCCAAAATCAAGTCCAGCCTCACGAGACCCTTGCAGCTCTCGAGGTCGTCCTGCAGCAACGCTGGAAGAGTGCGGTTCGCTAATCTCACGCGGTCACTCCTGCATAGCCGTAGAGCGAAACAGAATCGAGGAGGGAAGGACTGCGCGCATGCGCATTCTTACATGCGTGGTTGGGCTGTCTTTTCTGCAAATGCGCGGGCTGGTGCCCGAGATCATTGGACTTTCTTGAAGCTCCAGCTGATCTAAGCAGCACGGTTTCCCAGCCTCCTCATGCGAACTCTTGTTCACGACTTTGTACATGGAGAGAACAGAGGTTCTGGTCAATTATTCATTGCACGTCACATCATGTTCAAAATGTCACAGCATGCGTTGGTCATCTCCACTATGCAGCATGACCAAAATGAAGCTGCGCGGACAGCTGGCAGAGCTCCTCCATACTGAGACTGACCGCCATCTCTATCGTTTCCGCACTCGCCAAGCGCACACCGTTTTCGTATCCACCTAGGATCGCCTGGCCACCAAGCACGATTCGCAGCTCAGGCTTGGGATCCATTTTAAAAAAGGCGTCCGGTGAGGACCCAGAGGCGCATGCATAAGTGACTTTTAGAAGCATGCAATTGAACGCAAAGGGTGAGAAATTCATGTGGGGAAACCCCATCTAACGTGCAGTTAAAACTCCTAGCGAAGTCTTGTTCGAGAACATTGGGCGGGTCACACGGTGTCAAAACAGTAAACAAAAAAAAAATAATTGATGAGATATCAACTGTTGTTTTTTTCCAATTTGGGGATGACTTTTATCTAGATAGTCCATTCCGATCTTGCGTGGAAAATAGGTTGCATCTCTCTTCGCGAAAGCTCGCGGTAAACTGCAGAATAAACATGCATGCGCCGAGTAACAACCAGTGCCTCAGACCAGATACGACATATTCAGTTAAACCCATACACTCAAACACGACAACTATCGTACAGTATCCTAAGGACTCCCACATGGCAGGTGGGGCGCCTCCACTGAACTCCGTTGCTGTATGCCAACAGCCAGAGCGTATAACGCAACGCAAATGACTGATGTAGGAAACCCATCTACGAAACGTACGCCTGCGAGATAGAAAGTGAAAAGATGGAAATGACTAGATGAGAGGAAATAATAAGATGTAGCTCATAGATGAGGCGTATGATGCATAAGGAAATCGTCAAAATCGTGCGCTCGAATAAATGGCGGTGCTTTGCAGGTGGCCTAGTAGCCACCGAACATCTCGTCGAGCTCGTCGAGCTCAATGTGTTCTGGACTCCGCATATCCGACCAGCTCCAGTCAATGTCCGCAATCTCGAGTTTCACCTCGTGGGGCTTGAACATTGGTGGGGGCATTTCCAAGTGAAACGCCTGCGATTTCAGAGCGGGACTGCTGATTGAAAAGTCAAAGGAAGAAGTTTCCATGTGACCAAATAAAGCAGCTGCAGCCTCTGAGTTTTTGCGTGCTGCGAGTTCTTCAGTCTCCTCGACCGACTGGACAACGGAATCCATGCTGAAGTCGGGAGTCTGAACTGACTCGGCAGACAAGCTGGCAGAGCGTTCGCGCTCAGCCTCCTGGCTTTTCCGCCGTTGTTGCAGAAACGACGCAGTCATGGTAAACTCGCGCTCCTCCTTCTCCAGTGGTGGAGACTGGGCACGGCGATTATGCGCAATGTTCGTAACGGTAGGGGGGTGAGTTTGGCTTGAGAAGAGGTCCACGCTGCTGTTCTCGTCGTAGTCGGACAGGTCTAGCTCTGGCGAGGGGGACATGCGAGATCGTGCGCGCGCATCCATGTCCTCTTCCTCGGAAACACCGGAAGATAGAGAAGGGGTAACGATACGCGGCATGATTGCACCGCTTGCAGCATCGGCAGGAATCGGCTGGTGGGGCGTCGTGGTGAGGAAGTAGTAGACGCGCTTGGGGTGCGTGCCAACCAGCTTCTTGTCGAGGGGACATCTTGATAGCGCAGTCCACGAGCGCTTGAGATATGTAGCGAGGCGCGAAGAAATAATGGCTGCAGGATTTGCAGAGCTGTGCGACGTTAGCAAGAACGACCCGAAACTTGGGCGCAGGGATAGAGAATGCCGTGCGTACCTCTCGACGATAGGGATTGTGGGCGACAGTACTGTCGCGAGCTCCTTCAGCAGATGGGGACGATTTCCAGTCTTCTCGAGCTGCTTGATGACGCCGACAACGATTTCGTCGTCGATGCCTTGTGTGTCGACCTTTGCCTGTCCGGACTCGCCGCCAGGGGAGGGTGGCGGAGTATCTACCACGCGCCCTGAGCTCTTCGGTCGCAGCTCGTCGAGGGCGCGTAATGGGAGGGTATTTGATGGTGATGTGAGTGAGAATGTGCTGGAGCCTGAATGCGAGCGTTTCTGCTTCTTTGCGGGTTGCTGAAGGTCGGCGATCGAAGGCGGTGAGCGCGCCGACCGAGGTGTTCCGCCAGGTACTGCTATGCCTAGAGACGGCAGCGAGAGTGACTTCCGGCGAGTATTGTATGGCATTTTGTTTGTCGCGGCGATGCAGTCGCCGTGGGGTCGCGTAAGATGAACGAAGACGAAACCTCAAAAAAAAAAGAAAGGGCAGGGGAAATTATCGAGGCCTCTTAACCGGACGCAGCAAAAAGTGATGTTGCTGTGTGGATTCCAGGGATGGCAATTGGCTGGGGAACGCACAATCAAGCTGCAGCCTACTCGTGACTAGCTGCAACGGCGAGCGGTATGCAAGGTAGTGTGCGACGTATCTGCCCTGCACGGTGGCTGTTGATGATTGAGGAAGGGGTGTGTTGAATTAAGTTTGAATAAGGTGATGATGGAGGGGTGGATAGAGGCTGAGAAGTTGCAGTCCGGCGGCACTCTTCTGACGACACACGGCCTCCTGAGCAATGGTTGCGTAACTAGGCGATGGCGACTGGTTGCCTCAAGCACAAGCCAGCAACAGCGATTCAGCGATGCAATGGAGCGAGACAGCTAAGTTCGCAACAGCAACACCACGAATATCACAGCGCAGATGGAATGCAAGTGTGTTGAACAGATGAACGGTCCCTGAGAGAGTTCGAGGGGAAGATGAGGAGGGGAGGGGTGCGATGAAGGGAAGGAACGGAGGGTAGGTGGAGCACAGTTGAAGAAAGTGCGACTAGACGGCCTAGTGAAGCCGTGCGTCGACGTAGGGTGAATTGAGTACGGGCGACTTCAGGGATGTCTGTTTCCGTCCGCCAAACTTATGACAGCATACTAACTCTAGAGCCAAATTTGCTTTGCTGGCGCTGCTGTTGCTGCCAGGGGCTGGAGTGCGCTTCTGTCTCTATCCACACTGTGGCTGCCATCCGGCTGCGTGCAGGTGGCACCAAAGCCGTGAAGAGCAAGTTGAACGGCATGTTCCCTTTGAGATAGCCTCACCGGATGGCGCTTTCCAACATATCACGCATGGTTTCAGAGCTGGGGGGGGAGGGGGGGGGGGCGATCGTGGCCTGTCGAGCAGACGACCGATAGCTTTTCCATCTTCGTCGAGCGACAGAAACATCACGGAAGCAGAGTGGAGAGGTACGTACTCAGATCTACGGCAGCCCACAGCGCAAGATGAGGTCTATCCTTGTAGTGGGGATATCGTCCCAGGCGACGGTCGCCGCCAGCGCAGCCAAACAATGAAGAGCTGCAGAGCTCTGTCGCCTCCGTCTGTGACCTCATGCTCAGCATGTCCAGCAGCGCTCAGCAGCGCTCAGCAATGCTCAGCAACGCTCAGTCTAACACATGCATGTCCTTACCGCCTGCATCAGGGCGGGCCATGAGTTGCTGTCCTGAAGCTGACCGCCTCACCTCGCCTTCCCGGGCAGCAGAATGCACAAACGGTCTTCACGCGACTGGTTACACACCTTCCAAGATCTGATGCTTCGTGCATATCATCTTGACCCAGCATGCAGGCACCCCTGCTCGGCTCTAGCCTGAAACCAACTCCTGCATATGTTAGCCTCATCGATCTTGCAGGGGTACCCAGGCGGTGTGTTGACCTTTCGAAAAAAAAAACTTTCTGGATTTTTCACCTCCGGACGATGGGCGTTCGCCATGCGGTAAAGTCTCGGCAGCCGAGAGAACCATGTTTTCGCCGACCCTGCAATTGCCCTGTCCGTGATGCGCAGAGACTTTTAGCCAGTCGTATCAGTGTTAATTCAATCAATTAACTCAATCACCCAATCGCTCAATCTCCAATCACCCAATCACCCAATCGTCCAGTCACTCATTCACTCCATCATCCAATCATCCAATCATCCAATCACCCAATCATCCAATCACTCATCCTTCAATCGCTTACTCACTCGCTGCAAAGGTTGCCTGCACAACAACACAACCCTCTACAACCATTCTGGAAACTCTCGTTTCACAAGCACTCCGCCCGTGTCGCTTCTTCCGCTGAGACACGACACACGCGACGTGCCACCGCTTCCGGTGATTGGCAGACGGACCTGCAGCTGGTGCGCTGCATCCGTCCAAATCGGGTATAGACCACACCGGTCTGCATGCCCACGCTTCGTCACTTATGTGGGGTGGCAGCAGGTGTCGCACGCCAGACTTTCACTGATGAGCAAACAACGACCGGAAGCGCTACGCCGCTCCCCAGACGAAGGAACATGGTCTGCGCCGGGAGGCTGCGCATTGGTTTTCACCGAAAGATGATGTTGGTGTTGCAGAATGTGGTGTTTGCTGTGTTTGTATCATTGCTGAGTCAGTGGTCGCGCCCCTCGATGCACGTCAACGCCCTACACCACTCGGCATCGCGATGGCAAGGTGCTGCTATCAATGTAGAGCTTAACGCGCAAGCTCGTGATAATCGGTGCTGTTCAAACCTTGGGCAACTTCGTCTCCCGCTTTGGGGTAGAATGATGTTTATTATCCGTAGTTGTCGCCGACGAGCTCGCTTGACCTGCTGTTGTTCCAAAAATGCGGGACATCAGCGATCACCCCTCCTTGACAGCAACCAAACTTGACGTCGCTCGAACATCGAACCATTACCCAACATCGGCAGCCAGCCAGCGCTGCGCTCGATAACTCTAGTCTAAGACCCAAGCCTCCATCTCTCAGACCAGCTTTATCGAATTGGGGTTTGCTGCAGGCCTCCCCGCATCTCAAACGGTGCGGGTGCGGAAGATGTGACACAGCAAAGTCGACATGTCATCGCCAGAGCGACCACCACGGCTTCTGTGTCACCGAAGACTCGGTTTGCGGCACAGGCTGCTGCTCTCCGATCACTTCTTCGGCAACCTTCTTTCGCAGACCCTTCCGAGGTTTCAGCTCTAACCACCATGTCGTGCCGAAGTTGTATCTTTTGATGTTCACAACTTCAAGTCCGCTCTCTTCAACAATCTTCCCAATGTCTTTATTCCACCAGCACCCATGCTCGTCGGCGTGGGCCGGAGCTGTCTGATCAAGCAAACTGTTGAGCCAGTTGTAGTGCGACTTGCCGTGCTCCAGAAGTAATATCTGTCCGTCTTCTTTGGTGCAGGCTTCTATGTTCTGCAGTAGCTTCACGGGTTCTGGCGTAGAGCAGAGACCCATCGTTTCGATGACTGTATCGTAGCCGTCTTGGGCATCAAACGGCGGTGTGATTGGGTCTAGAGCGGATTGCCGTTTGAAGAAGACCCGGCTGAAGTACTCTTTGTGCGTGTCGTTCCATTTCCGCCTTGCCACTTCCAACATGGGGGCACTCGAGTCGAGTAACGTCACTGTTGCGCACTGCTTTGTCTTGTAGTATGGTATGTTCCTGCCTGTTCCTACGGCTACCTCTAGCACATGGCCCTTTGCCAGCTTGGCAAGCTTCTTGCGCTTCGACGTTAGCAGCAGCAGCGTCTCCGACGTGTCGACCTTCTCGTCGTAGCCCTCAGCCTCTTTGTCAAACCGGTCTGTAAGGTCTGCTGGCAAGTCCTTGATGTCAACTTCACGTGTCAGCGAGACGTACAGCATCACGCCGTACATTCCGAGTCCGAATGCGACCAGTCCAACACCAAACATGGGCCATTGTCTCCATCTTCGCAGCTTTGCCTGATGTTGCGCTGACGCCAATTGCTCGTCTGATAGTCTTTGCAGGTCTGATAGCTTCGGTCGCGCGGCCCAAACCTTCCGAATCGCCTGTTCAGGGGTTTGGTTGGGGTCTGGCTTTGAGAGATCGTATGGAGATTGCTGCAATGGCCTTCTGTTCAGAGGGAGCGCGCGTCTGACGGGTACTGCCTTCGTCGTAGGAATCGACCGCGGTGGCTTCGGCATCTTCGCCATGGTGGCGTATATCGTGTATTAAGAATCGAAGGGTGCAGGTTTACTGGTAACGTTCAAAATTGTAGTTATCCAAATTGTCGGGTCTGCAAAGCTTAGACCCTTTCTAAGCTCCACATACCACGCCACGCCACGCCACGCCACACCGTGAGGCTGGAGCCGTCAACCGCGCTGAACCGGCGACGACATCGGAGCCGGAGTTGAGCCCACTCTTGAAATTTATAGACTGTGATATGTAGACTTCGTGCCAATCGATTTGGGTAGACTTCTCCGTTGTAGTTACTGTGTGTTCTGACTGTATTGCTGCGCAATGTCTTCTGCTCCAAAGATACCCAAATCGATCATCATCGTTGGAAGCGGTGCTTTTGGCCTTTCTACGGCATGGGCACTCTGCAGAAATCCCGAATTCACCCACACATCGATTACTGTTGTAGATCGCCAGACATTCCCAACTCCTGACGGTTCCAGTGTAAGTCACCGCTCTCACACAGTCCTCAGACCGCATTAGCAATATGTAAGCGAGCAGAGCGCATTTCGTCCCAAACAGGAAGCAACGTCCTCGTACATGAAACTGACCTTATTGCTTCCAGATTGATACCTCCCGTATCATTCGCCCCGATTACGCTTCACCACCATATAACCGTCTCGCAAACATCGCGCAAGACCGCTGGCGTACCGACTTTGCGACTGATGAGTATCACGAGACTGGTCTCGCTCTAACAGCGTGGGGCAAGGAGCAGACATATGTCTCCAAGTCTCTCGACAATGTCCGTAAAATCGGGACCGATAGAGTTGAGGTCCTCAATTCGCCATCAGAAATTGCCAAAGCTGCAGGTCTGGAAGGGAACGATGCTTGGGGAAACGGCAGCACAGGATACGTCAACTGGAGCTCTGGCTGGGCCAACGCCGAGGGTGCCATGATATGGCTACGTGAAAAGGTCGAGAAATTGAACCGCGTCAAGTTCGTGGTGGGCGGCGTCAAGAAGCTGTTGATCGACCACAAGACAAACACCGTTTCCGGGGTCCTCCTCAACGACTCCAGCAAACTAACAGCAGACCTTACCATCCTTGCAGCAGGCGCCTGGACAGCCTCTCTCATCGACCTGCGCGGCATCTGCAAAGCAACTGGCCAAGTAATCTGCTACATGCCTATCACCCCCGAGGAACAAAAGAAGCTTGCCAACCGTCCCACGATCCTCAACCTCTCCCACGGCCTCTTCATGATCCCACCATCAAACAATCTCCTAAAGGTGGCCCGCCATGGCCACGGCTACGTCAACCCTACTACGATCCCACACCCTGAGTCTGATGACCCCAATGAGACAATCACAACGTCTCTGCCCTGGACAGCAGTGGACGATCCAAACCAAGCGGTGCCAGAAGAAGGCCAACGCGATCTCCGTAATTTCTTGAAAGCCATTCACCCCTCTCTAGCCGTGCCGAGCCGACCCTTCACGAAGAGCAAGATCTGCTGGTACACCGACACACGTGATGGCGATTTTCTGATCTCATATCATCCAAAGTACTCGGGTCTGTTTGTCGCTACCGGTGGAAGTGGGCACGGGTTCAAGTTCTTGCCAGTGATTGGAGACAGTATTCTGGAGTGTGTGCTTGGGCGCACACCGAAGGATTTCATTGGCAAGTGGGATTGGCCGGCTGAGAGACTGCCAGAGGAGCAGTGGCCGGGTGATGGAAGCAGAGGCGGGCCTGTGGGATTGGTGCTGAGTGAGGAGATGGCGAAGAGTAAAAGCAAGTTGTAGATATGCTTTGTTCTGTGTGGAAAGTGATTTATGTCAAATATTGCACATGTGGGCATCATCACAACTCAGTGCATGTTGGATGTGTATAGTTTGTACTTTTGCAATTCAATGCATGGTCTCGACTACCGAGCATGCTACTATTTTACAGAATGAGCTCAAGCGCTACTATAGCGTGCGCTGATGCTAAGACTTCATGTCTGATAAGAAAGGTATTATAAACAAAAAATGAGCAGCCTCCTGAGCTACAAACCTTCAATGGCTACAAACCTTCAATGTAATGAGGAATGAGGAAATAAAATTCGTTGCCATGCATAACTGATAACCTAGGAAAAATCTATGGAGTGCGCCTCTTACTCTTTTTTGTACTGGGAGCGGTCGGTGGGTGGGCTCTGTGGCGTGTAAGGGTTGTTCGAGCCGCTAGGACCAGGCGCGCCGTATGGTGACCTGCCCTCCTCTTCTTGTTCGCGCTCACGTTCTTCCGCAGTCATGGGTACGCGGGGTCGGTTGTTAGATTGTAGAGGGGGTGTCATTGTATGGAACTGGTACTCCTCAATCTGACCTGTTGAGATCGACATTGGCGACCCCGGTGCTGTGCTGCGGTGCACAGACGTAGTGGGCTGGAATGGCTGTGGTGGCGAGGCGTACTGGCTGCCGTGGTTCGACTGTGATGGATTCACCGACAGAGGAAGTGGTGGTGGTCGGTTGAAGTCTGTCGAACGACGAGTGGCATATGGCGAGAGGGTGGAGCCTCCTTTGCGCTTTCCAGCCGAACTAGCCTTGTGCAGTAAGCTCTTAACTTCATCCAGGTCAGGTCGAGCGTCGGTACTAGGCCTTCCAAGAGTGCTAACATCGTCGCGAGCATTCCAGGTATCGTCACGGACAGTGTCAACTCCTGGCCTGCGGTTGGTCAAGGAGTTGATGGCGAAATCCTCGCTCGGAACGCCAACACCAAGGTAATCGTTGCTTGTGGACTTGCCCTTGTCGTTGGGGTCTTCAGGCTTGTTCAGAGGTACCATTCGACCCATGTCAGCCTTCATTTTGTACGCCTCGTATGCCTCACGAGCCTCAGCCGGTGGAACACTGACAGACCAGGTCGGTTTATCAGCTGAGCCCAAAGTAGCATCTCCTCCACCAGGTCCATTGATCGGGACCTTGCGCAGAGCAACAACCAATGCACACATAAACTTCGATCGCCGAGATGCTCGAAGAGACTCGTTTGACCAATTACTCTTATGGCGGATCTCGACCCTGAGCTCAAGCTTGTTCATCTCAGCAATGCTGACGACCTCAATATCAGTGTCAGGATGGAAGTCACGGCTGTTCGCAGGATCGCGGAGGAAGGACTGCATTTCGAGCTTAAGAAGGTGGATGTCCTCGAACGAGGTGCCAAAATCGCAAAACACTGAAACCTGCTCACGCATGGCTTTTGATCGTGTAATGTTCTCCACCCAAAGTGTGTTCAGAACGATGTTGGGGATTTGTACCGTTTTGCCGTTAGCAACACGTTTGAAGACGGTGTAGAGCAGAGCGATGTGCTCAACCGTAAGCTGCTCCGAGGTGATATCGACGCGGTCACCGATATCGTAAGGGTGCTTTGCGAACAAGAAGATGCAAGAACCGAGGATTTCCTGCGCAGTGGTGGCGAAGACGAAAGACAGGGAAAGGAGAGCCGTTGCAGATGTAGTCAGGGTACCGACGAAACTGGGGCTGAGAAAGGCGACGAAGACGAAAATGCAGACGATAAAGACAATGGTAAACAACAGACCGTCAAGCGCGTTGATGGCTGCATCGACGTCGTGCATGCTGGTGTTGATAGACTTGCGCTGTCTTCCGATCTCAGTCACAGTAAGGATCATCTCGTCCAAACTGATATCGCCGTTACCGTCGCGGTCGAGTGATGCAAAGCATTCTTCGGCTTCTTCAGCACGTCCAGGACCCATGACTTCGACCAGGTCTTCCTGGTACAATTCGTTCTTGCCCTCGACAACGAATGACATCCAGATTCGTTTAGCAAGAGCTTCGGCAGACCGGTTCCTCTCCAAGGCAGTGAGGACAATAGAGTGAGCGGAGTTGACATCAAACACCTTCTTGCCGGTAATCTCAGAGGCAAGTGTGCCAAACACAGAAGTAACCTTGTCTCCAATGCGGCCCACGTCGCGACCGACTTCCTGTACGAGGCGCAAAGGGGTACGTGCACCTGATTGTCCTTTCTTGGATGTCCCCTTCTTGCTGCCTGGCAACAGATCGAGGAGCGTGTCTTGGATGGTGTAGTCTTCCTCGGCAAACTCGTTGCAGTAGGCCGGGAACAACGCTCGGGATGCATCGTAGAGAATACCTAGTAGATAGATGTTGCGCTTTGATTCCTGGATCTTCTGATCAAACTGCTTGCGGTGGTAGCTGATACTGATCAACTGAATCAAGACTCGCTCAGCAAGGATGATGACAGTGCAAACCAACAGAGCAAGCAGTACGGATTGCATCTTGCCATACCAAGCTGGGTTTCCGTGCTTTTTCTTGTAATCATCTAGAACAACAACGAGCTGTTGAATCGTTAGTGCAAGCCCAATAATCCTTCGAAGAGACTCACTCCAGGGAATGTAGCTTGGTTCACGATCATCCAGAGAACAAATGATAGAGGCTTCTCGACGGCCCGCAACAGCAGCGCATATTTCTTGACTCCAGGGCTGACCACGCCGATGAGGAACTCGAAAATGTTGGGAAGGAAATGAGCCACGATCTTCATGGCCCAAAAACTGAGCCAGACTGGCCAAGCTGTCAGCAAAAGCATAGCGTGGTTAGATTCGCCTGAACGTACTGATTTCAATCCAGATCCAGAACCTCCTCTGATCTGTGTTGCCGATACTTCCAGTGATAACCTTGGTTTGCGAGAGAATAATGGGAATAGCGAGACAGAGGGCGACTGGCGCAACATATATCATGTAACGTGTAACAATGCTAAAGTTAAGGATTTTCGTGTAGAGACGTCCCATCTTGTTCAGCGCTGTCTTCTCTTGCCCCGCAACTTCACGAGGCGGCAGCGGCGCGCCAGTCCTTGAGTCGATCTTTGCCAGCTGCCTGCGCCCTCGTGTGGATAAGCCATTGAATGCGCCGCCCTTCTCTGACTGCTTCTCCTCTGATGTGGGCGACGGTGTGTGACTAACAACCGTCTGTAGTGGAATGTCGTTACCTCGACTGGCCATGTTGTCGTTGTCGCCAACAGCGTTGAGAGGTTGGAAGCCGTGGTTTGAAAGACGAAACGACCTCTGTGAAGGAGACCGCTGAGAATGCCCTGTCATAAGGAAGATTTACAGACGATCGTAGCAGACGTTGCCTCCACCGCCAAAAGCGGATGTAGCTGTGTAGAGAGAAACGAAGCCTAGCAGCTGTGACAAGAAAAAAGAATGGAAAGGAAGAGCTGCAAAGGAATGTCGTCGAGCACGATTCAATGTGTGATTGGAGGTGGTGATACAATGGAAATAGCTTATGACGATGGCCGTTGAAGCGAAGGCCTGCCGACGGTTCTCAGTGCACCCAAGAAAATAAGGAAAACAGGAACGAGGGTCCAGCTCTTTACACACGCACACACAATAGACAAAAAGCGCAAAGTGAACACGCGAGAAGCTGAGTGAAGCAGAGAAATTTATTCAGGAGGATAAGTGCTTTCAAAAGCACCGTGTTGTTGGTCCCCAAATCCTAGCTTGTGGCTTGCTTTCCCCTGCAGATTCAAAACACGCTTAATTGCCGTCCAAGCGAATCATGGTGATCCCGGCTTATCCTACCAAACTCAAAGAGGAACTCCTACGTCGCTGATCGATGAGCCGCCTCTTCGCGAGGCCAACAGCCGGGCTATGCGTGGAGCACAAATAATTACGAAAGGCGCCTTTGCTCCACTGACAGCTTGTCTATCAAGATTCTATCAAGTAGGTTCGAACTGCGACACTATGACACTATAGCAATGCGACCCACCAGAATGCGAAGCACCATGTGGATGAAGATCCTTGAGTTGATCTGATCTGGACTCGCTCTCCAAATTGCGCTTATCGATAAGCTTTTGTTGTTGGACTTCATGTTGGGAAATGCTTTTGGCCGGTGGAGATTCAAGGTGTCCTCTGCTCCACAGCGATGAGCAGCTGCAATGCGGGAGCATATATCCGCCTGTTGACGTGTTACAGAACAGGATCTGTGATCAATCGTACAAGTTGGCACTCCACAGCTGACGAGCTTGTTTGGAACTCTAGGCTTTGATATGAGGCAGCGAACAGACCACCGACTTCACGATGTGGCACACGAGTCGCCGCCACAAATTTGCCACAGATGAGGCTACTGTGCACTCAGTGCTTAAGATACCCGCATGGTCAGCCTTATGCTCGGCTTCGGCGTCCTCGCCCTCAGCGGCCATCTGCTAAAACATTCACTTTTCGCTGGCGCCGCGTACTCACGGCCTTTATCCGGCAAAAGAGAGTGGCGTATGCAGTGCATCGCCCGCTCAAGGAACAAATCACGGCTCGGCAGCTGCTATTTTCGGCAGACACTACCGTACCAGAAAACGTTTTCATCACAGCCTCAACTGTCCTAATGACGACAGTAGATCTATCGATAGCATGGCAGGAAGACGATGGGTTTTGACGACATGGAAAGAATGTAGAACAAACACCAACGTCATTTCCTCTCTTGTGCTACTGCTAGTCGCTGGATTCACATTTGATTGACGTGATTTCCAGGGTCTTTCTGCGAAACCCTCCCCACTACTTCTCCACACATTCTTCTCCGAGGGACATTCTACCTCGGGAGGCTACAATGCAAACGTCACAGCATACGCAGCTAAGACAACACTGAATATTTCTTTCTGCCGTTCGGTCGATACGATTCGATGGCTTTGCGAGCCGTGTGGCCGCGCAGTAGCTGCTCAGCTTCGTCCTCATGGCCATCCCACATCTGCTGGGATAAAACAAAATGCACAAAAACTGATGCATAAACTCACCATCATTGCTAATTCGAGTTACCCTATTGTCTCGTTACTTCACGATCAAGTGCCATGTGCACCGTATTATGTAAGCTCAGCTATTTCCACAGAGTGCCAACCCAGCAACAACACACCAGTTCCAATTCCACCTTGTTGCACTTATCAAATCATCTACATTTAGCACGCCAACACCCAACCCGGTTAGCTTGAACCATACCTTGTCCCTTAGACTGATCGGCCACCGTGGCTCACCCCAGTATCTACTCTTCAATTCCTTTGCAACCGCAGCGTGTATTTGCTCTGCAAGTTTATTAACTTGCTTTGCCGACAACTGATTGAACCAAAGGTAACCAATGGCTTTTTTCATGTTCACACTCGCGTAGTAGGAGTTTGTGGTGTTGTACTGTTCTTCTGCAACCGAGAGCAGAGGGGCGTCGAAGAAGACAAATCGATTCGTGGAGTTTTGTTGGACAAGATTGAAGGGTGTATTGCCTGTACCTACGATTGTGAGGGGCCCTGGGTGTAAGCTTGAGCCGTCATAATATGTGAGCCAGTTCCTGTTCCTCAAGGGTTGGAGCTGTTCGAGCAGAACCGGCCATGTTTTGTATCCATCGTTCTTAAAGTCAACGAGTAGGACAGTGGAAACAGTTGGGTCTGTATCAAAGACTCCCACTTCTTTGGTGTGCTCGGAGGCAACGGTGACGTTAAGCTTGTCGAGGATGTTGGTGAGTGGGTCGAGGTACAGGCTTCGAAGTGTTCGGTGCTGCGTAGTAGATCGCCACGAATGGCTAACAAGCAACTCGTTGCTCGATGTCAGCCAGATGTCTGCCTCGACGCTGGCACAACCTGCTGCTAGGGCACTGTACAGGGGGGCATGGCGCCAGTAGTCGTTGTGAGAGTGGCAGTTCTTGGGGACGATGTCACGACTGAAGTCGATCCTCCATTCGAACTTATACGCGCCATTACCGTCTGGTTCTCGCCAATGATCGACAATGTGCTGAAGGCCATTGTGTTCAGGAGGTGGCGCGAGCCTCTGTATGAGGACACGGACGAGCGAGGTGTACACGCTGGATCGGCGTTAACTTTTCATGACAACATGGCGCTGAAGGAAAACTAACATGGCCGCAATAGTGCCCAACAGAGCCAGAATGACAGCCGCTATTATCGTCCATGTACATAAACGTCTTCTTCTCTCAAGCGTTGCCAAACTCCGCCCTGATGGCCTGCAGTTAAAACAACCACCCCAGAATTTTTGTGGACCCCGGTGATACCATCTTGGGCGAGCAGCTGGCATACCGTCATGTTCCAGCTCCATCTGGTCTTCGAAGAAGCCATCATCAGTATCACGGTATCGAGGAGAGTTCGCCATATTAGGTTTGACTAGCCCTGAAGTTGCGTTCAGCTGCCGATGAATGCTCATCTGTATTTGTCAGTACCGAGGGGTGTGAATTCAGCCCAAAGTGGTCTTATGATGGAAATGAGAAATGAGGGTGCTTCTCAATATTAAAAACAGATTGTGGTGACACATTAGGAGGGTGACTATTTTTCTTCAACAGCCACTGTGCTTGAAGCTGAATACATAGGCGGACGTCCTGCACAAATCCTTTCTAGGCCTGACTTGAGTGCCACTCGAATATGAACAGTCCACAGAAAGACAATGAGTAAATTGGTGGCATCCATGTCCCAGATTACTGCCTGGGGCATCTTGCAATACTGCCTTCGAACACACTTTGCTCCCGTGCTCGATCTTACTGTTCCAACAAGAGTGGACTACCCTGGCGACCTGAACGCGCGGTCTACTGAAGAGTGACCGAAGCGACAGAAATCTTGACATGGGGGAATTCGCTGCAGAGACCGTTGCTTTGATTGACACCGGGAGTGTTCAATACATACGCGAGGGCTGACTTTCGAATGATTTGTGGACTTCTTCGGTCAGCGTGGCGCGATGGTGAACCGTTACCCCAAGGCAATGCCATAGTGCGATTTGATAAGACCGAGTACACAGACATCATGGCTCAGACAGCTGAGTTCGTTATTGAACTAGTTGACATTGTAGGGAAGACTGGTCGAGCTTACAATCCGAAGAAGTTGGATTCAGCAGAGATCCCGCCTGTGCGTTCAGATCACTCAATGCAACATGTGTGCCATTGCAGCTGGACCCCAAGTCAGCTGGTCATCAGTGCACGATACAAGACACACCATGCTCCGCTGTTGCATTGCATAAGGCAGCCATCTTGTAACATGCTTATGGTTTCGGAGTTGTATAGATCATCTTACATCCAGACGTTCTTTCCCAACCTCACTTAGCCTCGCTCCTAACCACATCTCTCCTAGATCAAGCCGCGGAAGATAGCCGACCCCGGAACAACACACAATTCACACCGCTGCAACTTTGATGCTCCACCTTCACGCATCTCCATGCATATAATCTCAGAACTACGCGACAAATCTAACGTGTTCGTGCTTCACTAATGCTGCGCAGGGCTGTGAGTGTGACCGCCTTATGTATACTAGTGGGTATCTTTGGGTGTGACGGCGGCTAATTCATGATCCCCGGTTCCTAATTAATTAGAGCCATGGAACAGCATGGCAATCCCTTCTTATATTAAACCCCCTCATCTAAGTCGTGCTATAACCCCATATTTCTCTTCGTTCTCCACTTCAGCTCCGAGTAATAGCGACACATAAACAACTTCTTGTTCTCAAGCATACTTGCTACCAACCACACTTGTCATAAAGTACTTATCATGGCCAAAACCGACGTATTCCGCGTATGCATCGCCATCCTCCTCTTCATCCAGCTCACATGCTGGGCGCTCACACTCCTCGACCTGCTCAGTCCTGGGCGACCTACTGTGCTTCTGCGCACGAGTGTGGATGTTGTAAGCCAGGTGTTCGCTAAACAGCAACCGGCTGCTGTGCTGCTGTACAAAGATTTCCGTAGCAGAATGTTCTAAATGCTCGTCACACGTAGCGACAAAAAGGATATCCACGGGAGTAGAAAGCAGAGAATATTGTTGGACCTGAGATGGAGTTCGTCAAAGAGTCCGCTTCGTATTCGGGCGTAGCCGAGAGCATCCCATATTTAAAGACATCGAGAACGCTTGAGTGCGCCTGGTCGATAGAAAGCCTGGGCTATTGAGATCAAAGCCAACAGACGCGTCACTGGCAAACTTCAGGGCGAGGAAGGGGTTTGGGTCCGAGGGAACGGGAAAGCTACAGCTGCGTTTGGCGCGTAAAGGCCCATATTGGGTGGTGCAGAAACTGCGTAAGCGTGCGCATGGGATTATTGGCGCAGTAGGGTTTGTCCAAATCCCTAAGTTTGGATATGGGTTTTAGAGTGCAAGGGTGGGCGTAAGATCAGCTGGACGGACTCTGGGTATCAGTGTTCCCTAGACGACTCGTTGATCTTGTTGGCGCTGGAGAAATCTTCAGGTTGTTGTCATTTAGACCATCCATTTTACAATAGTGCTCTACCAAGCAACTCTAAAATGAGCCCACACTTACGCATCGTTTCATGGTGATGGTATGCGGCATGCGTGATGGGCAGTCAATGCCGTCGCTGTTGATTCGACTAAACGCTACCATAGTGTACCTCACGTGTAGCTTGCTCTTTCCTCTACACGAAATATTGTAGACTCCACGCGTGAGAGCTTTCAACCATACCAAGCCAAAACATACTGATTCAACCACCCCCCCCCCCCCCCCAATTGGATATTATTCCATCAGACGAAGCCACCGAAAAAGAACAAAATAAACGATTGAAAAGAGAAGTGCCAATTCGATAATGACAATGGCGAGCATGGCCAAAACAATGCCGAAAATGGCGAAAAGACCGCCGATGCATGTTTCGACCGCTTGCCTGCAATCCCGTTAACGCCGGTTCGAGATGCAAGTTACTAAATATAGAGAATGGGCAAGGAAGGTTTTACTGAGTAGCTTGGTGGCTTAGGGGATTGTTGTCCAGTATTCCAACCTCCCCGATATGCTTTTGATCAAACGAGTGGTTTTCAGACGTAGATTGGACCGGTGGAACAGGCTCGATCTCGTCTTCGTTGTCAACCTTTGTAGCACCTGAACGCTCAGATGCTTTCAGTGTCGTGACACTTTCGTCCAGAGGCTCCGATTGCTGGGGGTCTGGCTTTGCAGATGACCCGGTACCATCTAAGCCCGCTGGAGCTGGAACCGCTGTTCGCTTCGACTCGCTAACATCCTCAATGTACTGAGCGCCATTTTCAGCCTTGTCATCCTCATGACTCAATGTCTCCTGGAGAGCGCTGAAGTTGAACATGGGCTCTGTGCCAGACAAGGCTCCTGGCGGCGTCTCGTCACGACTCAAATTCAGCCCAGATGCACTAAGGCTCGGCTCATAAGAAGAACCAGGTGCGAGGTTGTTTGAGCTTTCATCTCGGGTCGCATCCTGGACGGACTCCGCATAAGAGGAGGCAGACGAAGAGTCGTTTGACAGGTTTCGTAGAACCGAGCGGTGTGATGGTGAGTCTCCTGGGCGAGCGTCGGACGACGTCAGGTTGTTTGAGCTGTTTCCCTGGATTTGCGCACGACTGTCCTGGAGGTGTCTTTGTGCGTCATCCTTCAACGAATCTTTCGAGGATGGCGCATGGATGGTCGATGTGGGTTCGCTCATAGAGTTGGAGGCATCGGAGCCGCCTGATCTATCTACTGCCTTGCCTTTGCTTGCGGCAGATGAACTGTTCGCGGAGTCGTTCAGGCCATCGACACTGATGGGATGGAATCCACTCCCGATATTGCGCTGGGCTTTTGCGACTTTTTTGTTCTCTTTCGCCTTCTTCTTTCCCTCCTTCTTGGCTTCTTTGGCTGCGTCCCTATCATCCTTTTTTTTGCGCTCCTCTTCCACTGCCAGGCTGAGGCGGATAGCTTCCATCATCATCAACTCTTCAAGATCGTCGAGCCTGTTACCCCCACCTCTTCGCGAGCTGTGTCTTCCAGAGAAGATGTCACCTGAGCTTTCTCCCCGCCCAGAAGATCCTTCGCCTTCCCTCCGGGGAGTGCCTTGTCCACTGCTGCCAGCGCTATCGGTACCGAACATGGTCCGTCGCCGTCTGCCAAGGCTGAACCCGCGACCTTCCTGTTGTTGAATGTTGCCCATCATGTAAGCAGCGTTGTGCAAAGCCGTTGCGGCAGCAGCTCTTCGCAAAGCATGCGACTTTGCATCTGCAAGTTTCTTCGCCCAGTCAGGTCGCACCATGTCTGTTGTGATGACCGTCTTATCGTTCGCCGCAAGCGAGGTGGCCCTCCGTCTGCCTCCGGGGGAGGTGACGCCTGAAGAGTTTAGTGAAGTAGTGGACGACATTGCGGAAGCTGCGCTGTGCAAGCCAGACTGGCCCTGATGTGCGTAGATCAAACCTCGTCTGAAGGGTGGAGGTTCATAGGTAACACCAAACTCCGGCTGCACGCAGAAGGGGCATGCCGCAGGTTCTGATACCAGCTGTATCTCTTCCTGTGGTTCGGTGGACGGGGCTGACTCTTCTCCATGATGCTCCGGGGGATGCGGATCTGGTCGTTTGATTTGCACAAAGCACTCAGAGCATATAGGCTGATCGCAACACCTGGTCTTGTTCAAGTAGGGCGGATAGTATAGGAAGCAGATGGGGCATTCTGCTGCATTCTTATACAAGAAGGCCTCTATTCGCTGCCCGTTGACGTATGGGTCCTTGGGAAGCTGCAGTTCCTGGGGAGCCATCTCGGTTTGAGAAGCATTACGGGAGCCGCTGGCAAGAGAAGCCAAGGTCTTGGCTCTCCCCCGAAAGAATGGTGAGGACGTTGTGCTTTGAGTATTTTGGGCGATTGGTGAGGTGGGCGAAGGGAGCGAGAAAGCGGGATGCGAGGGCGAGAGCGAACCAGATCGGTCTGAGTTCTGCGATATGGAACGAGCGCCCATGGGAACTGTAAGGTTGTTGATGTTGGAGTCCGAGGAGCGAGGGTTCCATTGCGGACTGAGATGACTGACTGGTCGAGGCGGTTCTTCTGGTGGAATCTCATCTGGGGCAGGTAGTGGAAGGCCGTTCGCCACAGCTACGAGTTGGTGTTCAGTCCAGGTATCTGAGTGGTCATCGAGGCCCTTCCAGAATGGAGCCAGGCGTCGCTCAATCTATCCCATGTCAGCTTCAGTTTAAGAGCAGGTAGAGACTAGCGCATACCTGTAGTTGCCGCACTATTGGTTTACTGAAGTCCTCGGGCCCAGTGTATGTCCCAAGCGTTACTAGAAAAGCTCCATCTACACCTTCCTCCCTGATACTACGCTCACGCTCCTGTGCCCTCAGCACCCGCTCTTTCTCCAACTTACGCGCTTCACGCTCAGCCTTTGTCTCACGCCGTGGCTCCAGAGCAGGGTCGCGCTCAGAGCTGTTACTATTGCCACCAATGCCGAGGAAAGATAAATCATGCCTGCTTCCTCTGCCACTCCTCGCGCTGTACAGTCCGACGCCGCTTCCCGACCTCTCATGTGATGATCCGCTGGGCCCGGAGGTAGCTGTAGACAAGTTGGCAGCAGCCTGGACACTCGATCGTCGCACGTGGCCTCTGGAGGGCGGGTGTGACTCTTTGCCCTGGCTGTTGCCCATGGTAGTCGATGTGAAGGATACTGAAAGGTAGCAATACAAGCCAAGTAACGTCGTCAGACGGGACGCGCCGGGGTAATTATAAGGTGGGCCAGTGATGCCCAAACGCCTGATCACACTATCCCAATGTCTGTGCGAGCTGGGAGAACGTTGTTTGCGGCGCGATTAGCGAGTGTACTTTGAGTGCGGTGGTAGTGGCAGTAGTGGTGGTGGTGATGGTGATGGGAGATAGTGGGCGTCACAAGGACATAAGTGATATGCAGCCCAACGGGGGTTGGTCGACTGTCGTGCTTTCCTCACTTGACTCTAAAGAGAGTCTAGAAGTGCGGATGGCTACCAGTCTAGGTAATTGCAGACCACAAGAGGTTATGCAAAAAACAATGGCAATAATAGGAACTTGCAAGCCTGTGTTGAGGGGACGTGGGCGGGATGACGTTCACTTGGCTCGGTATGGAGAGTTCCAAGGTTTGGAGATCGGAAATGAGATATATAGCGGGCCGAATAACAAGTTTGTGGGGCAAGGGAACGTTGCGCGCGATCTCACATGTCAGGCCAGCGTATTCTGCGTTGTCGTGCGCTCTGAATCGTACAGGTTCAAGAGATGAGACGAACAACGCGGGCCACTAGATGGAATTGAAGCGCTTATGAGCTTGTCCTGCCTTGGCCAAAGATAAGACGCCACACAACATCAGGAACCACCTCACACACACGCACCCAAACACCATGATTATGCACACCACCGACCACATTCTCTTCTAACAAAGTCCTAGATACAGGCCCTTGCAGCCTTGGTTCCTATTCCAGCACGAGACTTCGTTGAAGAGAGGCACTGAACGACACAGGAGTACCAGCTTACCCCACTCGCACGGGGCTCAGGATCGGTGAACTGCTTTGCAATAACTGGAGACACATGGGATTATGAGCTCGCTTTCACCGGATTCTCTACTCAGCCATCAAGTGCTTAGTCAAGGTTGTGGCTAGGTCAAGCTATCAGGACGTACTTCAGGCCTTGTCCATGGATATGTGTAAACGCTCAAGGAACGGGTCCTGCGGCATTTACTGCGGCGCAATGACCACCATCGTTCAGATAGGATCGAAAACATAATCTCGTTGATGTATCAACTCCCCAAATAATCATCGACAGAATATGGTGTGTTGGAGCTCCCTCCTTCTCTCTCAACGGAGAGCTATTTCCTATGTCCCAGCCAGGCCTTCGTGGCTGCTGTTCTGGCTTTCTAGAACAAAGACTACCGTCCTCCTGTGGCCATTGTTTCCTAGGCTTTATCGCTGGAACACCGCCCTGCCGACGTCTATCGACATATCCCAAACCCCCCTATATTCTTTTCACCTTGTTCTCTATTGACCAGCTGCATGAACGGTGGGATTTAGCCGTCGTTACATCGTGCCTGGCATGTCTGTACTCGACTTCCTCTGCGACATCCGCTTTCACAAGAGCTACATTCTTCCGCCAAATCCTGATACCGGTAGACACGCACCATATCGAGTCTCGTATGCGGACTATGGTGATTCTGACAGCAACGCGGTAGTCCTATTTTGCGGCGCTCTTATGGGCACGCGTTTCTGTTATTCCCCCCTCGATCAGTTAGCAAAAGCATACAATGTCAGGATCATCCATCCAGACAGGCCTGGAATTAGAGGTAGCCAGCCTGTGGATCTGGAGAAGCGTGTACAAACCTGGCTTGGTCGGTCATTGCAGGCGTGTCTTACAGGCTTTAAGCATGCTGACGTCTGCAGAAATGGTGCCGTCTTTGCTTGCTCATCTGAACGTCTCTCATGTCTCCCTCGCAAGTCACAGTGGTGGCGACATCTATCTACTGAACACGTTGCTCACATATCCGTATCTCTTACATCCAGAGACTCCATATATCTGCTTCTTCGCTCCTTGGGTCGTACGTATTTGATGAGACATGTAGTCTTGCTTCATGGTCCTCTGAGCGTTCGCTCTCGTATTGTTACAAAATGCCACTACTAACAGCGTTCGATTTCTAGCATCCTTCACACTCTAGAATTTCGCAGCTGCGAGCGACTGAGCTACTCCCTGCACCCATCCTTGGCAAGTTTGTATCTGTAGTCAGGTTCATCAACGAAAATGTTATACCTTTGTCTGAACTGAGCGGCAACCTTGTGCACGGTATCAGAGAATCAATGCATCGTTCGAGCTCGAATCAGGCTTCGACCTCGGCTTCGATTCCAGCTCCTATTCCACTGACGCCGACTGCATTGAGCATTCGAACACGAGCGACTTCGCTGTTCTCCCGCGAGGGCTCTTGTGAGTTATCATTGGACGACGACGGTGTTGTGCAAGAGCTTCGAAAACACATTACAGCGTTCTTATTCGCAGAATGTATGGACGGCATTTCGGCAGATGTACAATTGTTCTTGCGAAAGCCTCGCTCTGTCGCCTGGTGCTCGTCAAGTGTCTTCTGGTCAGACTTTGACTATGCGGTCCCCTTAATGTCCAAGATCATCGATGAAGAAGATGGCATCGATGGCTTCGGTAGGTCATGGACAGTTGATGCATTTCATGCGCAGACAGATGCTATGGTCGGCGAGAAAGGAAGGATATGGTTCGACAGCTGTTGGATATCTCATCAACTGACACAGGAATCCTTCCTGGAAGAAAATCTGTACTCACTTCATTCGGCCTTTCGCAACAGCTACAGGTACAGAAGCCATGTAGTCGAAGGGACTGAACACAACTACCTTATGGACCCTGCGTTTGGTGCAAGCGAATCTTGGTTGCAGCGAGTGAGGGATGCTTTTCCAATACCTGTCGAGGTTCGAGAGTTCATGCACCATGCGCCAGTCACGAATCACATCTACTAACCATGACACAGAGTGAGTCCGAAATTGAAGAACAGGAAGTGGTGGAAAAGATCGAGATAGGAGTAGTTGACGATGATGTCCCATCGCCCTCGACTCAGCCAACCATTGAAAGAAGGAGAAAATCTGTGAGAGCCCTTGTAACTTCAGTGAAGCGCAGGACACGCGGTGTTTCATCGAGAGGATATCGACTGCGGTCGAAAGAGGTACGATATGTTTCACCAAAGCCTGCAGCAAAGATGGACTGTCTCTCAGAAGAGGTCCCTTCCACTAGCCAGCTTATGCCTCGACGGAAGTCAGGAGGGCGGACAAGGAAATTGTCTTTGCGAAGCAAGAATGCGCCTGATTTGCTATAGATAAGTCCGTAATGCATAACTGCAGCATTAGTGTGTATCTTGAATGTTTTTGAATAACGTACTTGACAAGCGAATTAGTCAGACAAGCGAATTAGTCAAAATTGTCTTGGCATCGCAAACAACAACATCACCTTCTTGCATTGCAATAATTCCGTCTAATTTTTTATAAAGCTACATTGCGCAAGGGTTCTAACGTGTTGTACAAGTCCTAATATTATGTCCGGTTGACATGCACCCCCTACAGCGGCGCAGAGCTCGATTTGAATCTTTTGGTGTCACATCACCATCCTCACTTTGTGTAACTTCTGGAGGCGCTACAGACTCCTGTGATAGCTCAACTGCCTCCTTAATTGTAAGGCTCTCTCTTTGGGTGATATACTTGACTTTGCGGTTGCGCTCCTTAATCACTTTAGCGTTGAGAGCTCTTGAACGCTTGAGTTCCTCGGTTATGATAGCTGACGCTTGTAGAGCCAATTTAGCACTTTTCGCTATCTTCTTCATTGCCACTATCGTAGGCGACGTGGAACTCCGCTCAAACACACGTTGTTGATGTCTTATAGCTCTTTGCTGCTCCTCAATCTGGCGCACCGTTTTGGTTGTGTTGGTGGTCGAATTCGTTGAGGACGAACAAGGCTCTGAGAATGGTGGTGGGTTGATGGCACCCAATCCACCAAGCACCTCCTCGGGATTGAATGGGAATATACCAGTGTATTTAAAAGCGCTTTCGATATTTTTGTTGCTCAGCGCTTGGGAATGGGCATCAGCGTAGATGCTAAGGAAGTCGTCCACATCAACGTGGTTCTGGCCATCTCGAGCCAACTGCTCCACCCCTCGACGATAGTGTTCCTTAACCGAGCTGAAGCAAGCCACATCCAATGGCTGCAGAAGATGCGAAGAATGTGAGGGTAGCCATAACGGAATAAT